>NSJW01000327.1:274717-294109 GCA_019955255.1 Castanospermum australe | reverse complement strand
ATCTTCTTATTGCATATTGTTGTAGTATTAAAAGTGTTTAAATTTTTATGTTATTACTATCAAATTTGTTAAATGATTTGATAATATATAATTGTGAACGGTTTAATTTGATTTAATTTTTTAATTATAATAAAATCAATCGGTTCTTAATATAAGAAAATTAATTAGTTTGATTTGGATGACTTTTTCTCTTAAAATCGAATTAAACTAAACTAAACTGCAAACACTCCTATTTTGAAGCTTTTCGTTATGCCGAGCCTAACCGTATTATGCTTGTAAGACCATCGCGTCTCATGAACTGGACCATCTTCTTCTGTCACATTGATTTTTAATACACCTTGAAGTCAACTGTAATTTTCCTTGAGAATAGAGTTATCGGATTTATGAGCACTCCCTGAAATAGAACTAGCACATATGAATATAACTAAGTTTCTATGTGTGACAAATTTTTTTTGATTTGGTATCCCTGTGGAGAGTTCCAAATTTCTGCTTGTGTTGATGTGGAGGTTAGTTTTTGAACTGCATTCGGGAGTGTTATGTGGTAAGGGTGAGGCATATCATATGCCTACCAAAAGACAATTCATCTTCAAGTGACAAAATCTTGCTGGTCTTGACTGACAGTATTGAGTATGATTCCCTTTTCATCAGCCAAGTAATTATATTTCTTTTGTAGATCACTTTGCTAAAGGGGATAAATCACTACACCGTTCTGAAAAATTAAGTATTAAAGCAATTGTTCAAGTATGGCAGGTTTAAGATTTTTTATGAATGACCTTTTCTTATGTTGATTGTAGAATATAGTTTTATGTTTTAATCTTACTTTTTTATAGGAAAAAAAGGAAGTTTCAGAAACTGATATTACAATTATCAAGTGTGGTAGGTAGTAAGGTATGGAATGAAGTTGATTGGTATTACAATCATGAAGTGACAAAAATTTAACTGCCAATTTGCATCTGTGTGTAAAAAAAAAGGCTTTTTTTTGTGGCCTCTTAGAATATCAAATGTACTTTTGACTTCCACTCCTCTAACAAAATGATCAGTGGAAGCTTAGACTCGAGATTTTTGCCTGGGTTCCGCCTTGAACGTACACAAATATACACTCGGAGCCAGGATTCAAGACCTTGAGCCATTGGGAAAGTTTATAGGTGTTCTTCTCTTTTGTTGGAGAGAGACCCCATAGAGAGCCTGAGAGATTCTCAAACACCAACTTAAGATCTGAGATTGGCTTCAAGGAAGTGTTCTTGATTATCACCTTGTGACGGTAATAAGTGTAAACGAACATTCAACCAGTTACGGTTTAGCCTTATAACTAAATTTACAGTCAGACCACTTATGACTGAAAACAGCAAAAACTAATCAAAACCCTTGAAAGGGCCTATTCGACTAGCTGGTAGTTAATTTTGTTTTCCAAAAATGAATTATCTTTTCTTAACACTTTATGAATATTTTTATAGATTTTAAATTATTGCTTGATCTTTAACGCCCCGTTTGCATCCAGACCGTTAACCTTTATGGTCTCTAAGTGCAATGTTTAGTTAAGCAACACAGCGGAAGGAATATAAACATAAATCAACAATAACCACTCACATATTAGAAGTGACAATTCCTACACACTGTAGAGGTAGTGCACTTCCCCCCTGTGGCAGTAGTAATTTCCACACTGTAGGGGAGAGTAGTGATGGGCAATCCTAACTTCATAGCACAAGATCCTGCTATAAAGGAGTGTGTGGCTCCTAAACAACACTTTAATTTCAAAGCCATTTAGCAAAACAATACCTTTTATTAGATTCGGAGCCTTCTCCGCCTCCTGGGTGTCCAAAGTATAAACTCTACCCCCAGTCTGTGGCCTAGGGGTAGTCCGTGCATCTGCAGTCTGATTAGCACCCTGAGGGCACTCTCTGATAAAATGACCAGGCTGGCCACATCAGAAACAAACCCTCTGGTTAAGTCTACAGACTCCCCAGTTTTTCCCACAAGTACCACATCTAGGGGTTGTAGCTTTTCCCGTGGATTTGCCTTTCTGATTACCACTTCTCTTGAACTTGCTGATAGGAGACCCGACTTGTAGGTTCTTACCTTTATCCTTCTTATTATCCCAACCTTGCCTTGAACCTCTGGCTTTTTGTGTCTCTCCCTCCTTCAAAGAGAGGGTTTTTCCTCCACTTTCTTTCATCAGGACCTTTTCAACGGCCCTGCATTGATTAACCAAGGGACCCAGTTCCCTAATTCTGTAACCGACAACTAGCTTTTCAATCTCTTGGTTCAGGCCTCTCTGATACTTTGATGCAAGCCATGCAGGGTTATGTGGAACTCCTCCATAATTGGAGAACTTGGCCAGTTCATCAAATTTGGTAGTATACTCATCGATAGTCAGATCACCCTGTTCAAGGCCAAAAACTCGCCTTCCTTCTCTTCCCGGACCATCTCCAGGAAAATACTTCTCAAGAAATTCTTCCTCAAACACTGCCAGGTAATTCTTACCTGCTGCTCCAGCTGTCTTCTGTTGCCAACTGATCAATCATTTGAGGCATTCATTATTGCTTTATATTTGGCCTAATTGATGCTAATTTGATCCAATATTATGTTTTTGGGTGTGTTCTTGATGATTGGGCCTCATTGAGCTTAGTTGTAAAAGCTTTATTAATTTTTGGATTTTAGCTCATTTTGACCTTTCTGTCTTGTTCAGGCCATATCTTGGGGCTACAAAAGTCAGATTTAGACAATCTTGGTGTCCCTGGAAAACTGAGACGAAGATCTACAATTTTATGTCTGATGTAATTTTATAATTCAGCTGGATTCAGGCGAAATTGGGACTCAAAGTCAGGACGCTGTTGCTGTCATAAAGCTTGGACCTTCCCTCACTAATTTGGGCTTAACTCTCTCAATTTAAAGCCCAAATAAGGCAAATTATATGTCTCTGAAAAGCTTATTCAGAGGAAGGTAGTTTGGTCCAGGGATAGATTAGGAATTACATTGTAAATTTTAGCTACAAATTAGGTTAAGGCAGAATACGAAAAGGGGCAGAGGACGGCAGCTGCTGGAGTGTTTTTGGTTGTTCAGTTTCAGATTGGAGTAGAAACCTTTTCTCCCTTTTCATTCTTTTCTATTTTCGTTTTTCCTTCTTCTCTGCATTTTCGTAATGGCTATGGAGGGCTAAAGCTCCTATCAATCCAAGGAATTCAATGATTGTGGTTAGAGTTTTGAGTTCTCTTGTCTGATTATAAATTCTGTTTGTGTTCTTCCCTCTTCTCCTTCTTCATTTGATTTCTGATTATGATTTCAAAATTGAAGTTAGAATTAGGGTTGATTAATCTGAATCTAATGGAGAATAGATCATCGATTGATAATCTATGTTAATCAGAATTTGTTCCTAAATCAATCTTAATCAAGAATTACGATTGTGATTCTGTTTTAGTTGATGAAATTCTAGATTATTATCTAGTTGAATTCGGATTAACAGAGGTGTATGCAACAGAATTCCATTCTCTTTGAACAATGATTAATTCTGCCACTTGAATTGAAGACCTTGGATTGGTGTCTCTTTAATTGAATTTTCTTAAAATTTGAATTTGTTTTCTGTTTTTTGTAATGAACAAAACCCCCCTACTTATTGATAACTTCTAACATGCTTGAGAAATCCAAATTGGTCCTTGGGAGATGACCTAGGTTATGCACTATGCTATATTCCATTGTAAATCCTAGTCTATTTTGAGGCGAGTGCGACATCGCTGATCAAAATTTGGCGCTGTTGCCGGGGACCTATTTTTCAGTTTCTTAGGTTTATTAGGAGTTCGTAATAGTTGCTAATTTCTCTGCATTCATTAAGTGCATTTTGCTATTTTTCTACTGATTCTGCTGCTGATTTTTAACATTGTTTCTGCTTACTATTTTTGCATACTATTTCTGCATTCTGTTACACTCTTGTAGTTGTATTAGGTGCATTCTGTTGCATAATTACTGTTTCATTGGATTCTGCTACATTGCATTTTGTAGTCCATTGGTTTCTGTTACTGTTCCATTGGTTTTTTATAGTCCAACAGGCACAATCTGGCCAACTTTGATTGAGCTGAAATTTGGTCCCCAAAGGGTAAAAACATCATTTGGAACAAAGTGATTCCAAGTAGGAATCAGAATACTCAGATTTTAGCCAAATTTCCATCGTTTAGACCACTTTTTCAATTTTTGAATTTTTTTTTTAGTGCATTTTTTCATTTGTTTTACATAGTCAATTTTGCTTGATTTTGTGTTTTTTGAGTTTTCCATGTTATATGACTAGGTCTAATCATGGCTATTTGCATAATTTTGATCCTGAGATAGATAGGACTTTTCATACCTTGCATAGGTTAAATAGATTTGATTCTGCATTTGCCAAGCATATAGGAAGTAGTGATTCTTCACATACTTATCATACTAGTGATTCTGCTTCTGAATTTTTTGATTCTGCACTTACTGACATTGATCCATCTTTTAATTCTAATTCTACTGAGCATATTGAGATTATGAATAATAGAACCTTGAAGGAGCTGGCTGCTCCTGATGTTACATATCAGTCTTTATGCATTCAATATCCTGATGTTGATGTTCCATTTGAACTTAAAATCTGGATTGATTCATTTGCTGCCTAAGTTCAATGGTCATGCAGGAGAAGATCCTCATAAGCACCTCAAGGAGTTCCACATTGTGTGTTCTACCATGAAGCCTCAAGGCATCTCAGAAAATCACATCAAACTTAGAGCATTCCCTTTTTCATTACAGGACGCTGCTAAGGACTGGCTGTATTATTTGCATCCAAGATCTGTCACTAGCTGGAATGATCTTAAGAGGCTGTTTTTGGAGAAATTCTTTCCTGTATCAAGGGCTGCATCAATCTGAAAAGAGATATGTGGCATCAGGCAGTTTGACAGAGAACCATTGTCTGAATACTGGGAAAGATTCAAGAAGATGTGTGCTAGCTGTCCTCACCATCAGATTAGTGACCAGTTACTAATCCAGTATTTTTATGAAGGTTTGCTGCCTATGGATAGGAGCATGATTGATGCTGCTAGTGGAGGAGCATTGGTAGACAAGACCCCTATGGCTGCAAGAGAATTGATTGAGAATATGGCCACTAATTCCCAACAGTTTGGCACCAGATGTAACTCAGTGGTATTGAGTAGAGGTGTCCACTAGATTGAGGCAACTTATGCTGCAGATCACAGAAAATTGGAAAGCAAAATTGATGACCTTGCATCCTTGGTGAGGCAATTGGCTGTGACTCAACAACAGAAACCTGTTGCAGTAGCTCCTGCCAGAGTGTGTGGAATCTGCATTTCTGCTGATCATCCAACAGATGCCTGCCCTACATTACAAGAGGTTGATACTGATGGCACCCCCCAGGCCTATGCAGTAAACATCTACAATAATAGGCCTAATCAGCAGCAACAATAGAGCTACGATTTGTCCTCCAACAGATATAACCCAGGCTGGAGAAATCATCCAAATTTGAGGTGGGGAAATACCTCTACACAGCCTGCTTCTACTCAATTTAGTCAGCAGCAGCTACCCTTCATGCAGCAGCCAAGTAATGCCCCTCCTAAATCCGAGCCAACCTTGGAGGAATTGATGAAACAGATGGCAGTGAACAACTTGCAGTTCTAGCAGAGGATAGAAGCTACCATTCAGAACTTGGAGAATCAGATTGGACAACTTGCTAATTCTATGAATCAATTACAGTCACAAGATTCTGATAAACTTCCTGCACAAACTGTGGTGAATCCAAGAAATGTGAGTGCCATCACTCTAAGATCTGGTAAGACTGTTGATGCACCAAACTGTGCGTTGCAACATGAATCAGATAAGGAGAAACAAGCCATACCAGAAATTTCGTGTGGCAAAAAATAAGAAAACAGATTCTGGCCCCATTCCTGTAGTTACTGCTGAGCAGTCCATCTCACTACCATTCCCTCAGAGAGTTGTGCAACTTAAGAAGACTTTTGAGACTGATACAGACTGATACAGAAGCCTACAATGCCCCAAAAATGCAAGGATCCTGGAATTTTTACTGTTCCATGCACCATAGGCAGTAGCAAATTCAAAAATGCCATGTTGGATTTAGGTGCTTCAATTAATGTTATGCCTAAGTCAGTGTTTCAACTCTCTTGCTCTTGGACCCTTGCAGAATACAGGAGTCATCATTCAGTTAGCAAACAGGAGTAATGCATATCCTGCTGGACTCATTGAGGATGTCCTTGTTAGAGTAAATGATTTGATTTTTCCTACAGACTTCTACATTCTGGATATGGATGGAGAATCCGAATCCAGCAAAGCTCCCATCATTCTTGGTAGACCTTTCCTCAAAACTGCCAGAACCAAAATTGATGTCCATGCAGGCACTCTTTTCCATGGAGTTTGGAGATAGTGTGGTCAGATTTAACATTTTGGATGCCATGAAGCATCCCATGGAGGAGCATTTTGTTTTCCATATAGATTTGCTAGCTGATATAGTTGATGATAACCTGTCTGAGTTCCTTGCTGTTGATTTCCCAGATTTTGATGATTTCGATGATATTTTACACTTGTTCTACTTGTATTAGGGTCTGAAATGTGCAGTGTTTGTACTGAGATTGCATCCTGTTTACATGATGATTTTGATGCAGATTTTACAGGTTCTGAACAGTTTGATGGTGGTGTAGCTGCGAATTCCATGGAGTCAGAATATAGCAGTTTGGATTGTGTAAGGTTACAGGTTGTAGACACAGTTCCTACCACCAGGATACTTCCATCTGTAGTTCAGCCACCTACACTGGAGCTTAAGCAACTTCCACAGCACCTTAAGTATGCATACTTAGAGGATGACAAGAAGCTGCCAGTGATCATTTCTACTAACCTCCATGGTGAGCAGGAGGAGAGGTTGTTGCAAATATTGAAAAAGCATAAGAGAGCTATCGGATGGACCTTGGCTGACATTCCTGGCATTAGTCCTTCCATGTGCATGCACAGGATACTGCTTGAGGATGGTGCTAAGCCCGTGAGACAACCACAGAGGCGTCTCAACCCTTTGATCCTGGATGTGGTAAAGAAAGAGTGACCAAGCTTCTGCAAGCTGGCATCATCTATCCTATATCAGATAGTGCTTGGGTGAGTCCAGTTCAAGTGGTTCCAAAGAAGTCAGGATTCACAGTAGTGGAAAATGATCGCGATGAGCTGATTCCTACTAGAGTGCAGAGTAGTTGGAGAGTTTGTATTGATTACAGGCGGCTCAACCAAGCAACCAGAAAGGATCATTTTCCCTTGCCCTTTATTGATCAAATGCTTGAGCGCTTGGCTAGAAAATCGTACTACTGTTTTCTCTATGGCTTTTCAGGTTATTTCCAGATCCACATAGCACCAGAGGACCAGGAGAAGACCACATTCACCTGCCCCTTTGGCACTTTTGCCTATAGGAGGATGCCTTTCGGCCTATGCAATGCCCCTGGAACTTTCCAGCGATGTATGGTAAGTATATCTTTTCAGACTTTTTAGAGGATTGCATTGAGGTGTTTATGGATGATTTTACTGTTTATGGTTCCTCCTTTGATGTATGTTTGGACAGTCTGGATAGAGTTTTGCATCGCTGCATTGAGACTAACCTTGTTGTTAATTATGAGAAGTGTCATTTTATGGTTGAACAGGGCATAGTCTTAGGCCATGTCATCTCTCAGAAGGGTATAGAGGTAGATCCTGCTAAAATTGATGTTATTTCCCAGTTGCCTTACCCCTCTTGCGTGCGAGAGGTTCGTTCTTTTCTTGGCCATGCAGGTTTCTACAGGCAGGTTCATTAAAGATTTTTAGCAAAAAAGGCCCTTCCACTGTCTAACTTGTTGCAGAAAGATATTGTTTTTGATTTTGATGATAGGTGCAGAGAGGCTTTTAATTGCCTGAAAACAGCCTTGACCACCACTCCCATCATTCAGCCACCCGAGTGGACACTTCCTTTTGAACTCATGTGTGATGCATCTAACTATGCAGTGGGAGCTGTCCTAGCCCAGCGAGTTGGCAGATTACCTCATGTCATTTCATATGCTTCTCGAACTTTAGATGCTGCACAGGCTAACTATACTACCACTGAGAAAGAGTTGCTTGCCATTGTATTTGCACTTGATAAGTTTAGATCATATTTGCTTGGCTCTAAAGTGGTTATTTTTACTGATCATGCAGCCTTAAAGTTCCTGTTGACGAAGGCAGATTCGAAGCCTCGATTGATTAGATGGATGCTACTTCTCCAGGAGTTTGATTTGGAGATCAGAGATAGAAGTGGCGCAGAGAATTTGGTGGCCGATCATTTGAGCAGGTTTGAACGGGCTACTGATCCTTCTCCTATCAGAGATGATTTTCCAGATGAGCAGCTCATGCAGCTGCATGATACCCCACTTTCCCCCTGGTTTGCTGATTTAGTTAATTACTTGGTTGCATCTATTTTCCCCCCTCATGCATCTAGGTCACAGAAAGCTAAACTTAAGAGTGATGCTAAATATTATGTGTGGGATGATCCATATTTGTGGAAATTTTGTAGTGACCAGGTGATTTGCAGATGCATACCTGACCATGAGATCTAATCAGTTCTTCACTTTTGTCATGCCTCTCCAATCGGAGGACACTTTGGACCACAGCGGACCGCTAGGAAGGTGCTGGATTCTGGATTCTACTGGCCAACCATTTTCAGAGATGCATATAAGGTTTTCAGTACTTGTGAGCAGTGCCAAAGAGCAGGTGTGGCCATTACTCGCAGGCAGGAGATGCCCCAGCAGCCCATCTTTTTCGCGAGGTCTTTGATGTTTGGGGTATCGATTTTATGGGCCCTTTCCCTGTTTCTTTTGGTTTTGCTTATATTTTGCTTGCGGTTGATTATGTTTCTAAATGGGTGGAAGCTAAGGCCACCAGGACTAATGATGCTCGAGTTGTTGTGGATTTTGTCAGGTCTAACATATTTTGCAGGTTTGGAGTACCTCGCGCTATCATTAGTGACCAAGGGACTCATTTTTGTAACCGGACCATGGAGGCTTTGTTTCGGAAGTATGGGGTCGTGCATAGAGTGTCTACAGCATATCATCCCCAAACTAACGGGCAGGCCGAGGTTTCTAAACCGATTGAGATAAAGCAGATTTTGGAGAAGATGGTGCAGCCGAATAGGAAGGATTGGAGCCGCCGATTAGAAGATGCTCTTTGGGCTCATCGTACTGCTTACAAGACACCTATAGGGATGTCTCCTTTTAGGGTTGTCTTTGGTAAACCATGTCACCTTCCGGTGGAGATAGAGCATCGTGCATACTGGGCAGTGAAGAGTTGTAACTTAGCTTTTGATCAAGCAAGTTCAGAGAGGAAGCTTCAATTGCAACAACTTGAGGAACTTCGCTTGGAGGCTTATGAGAATTCAAGGATCTACAAGGAAAAGACTAAGCATTTCCATGATAAGATGATTTCTAGAAAGGAGTTCTCCATTGGCCAAAAAGTTCTTTTGTTCAACTCTCGCCTTAAACTCATGCCCGGTAAGCTCCGTTCTAGGTGGGATGGTCCTTTTGTTGTCACTAACATTTTTCCTTATGGTGCAGTAGAGATTTCAAATGAAGCTACCAACAAGAGTTTCAAGATTAATGGCCACCGTCTTAAGCCCTTTCTTGAGAGCCCTGCAAGCCCCGCACCTGTAGAGGAGCTCTCCTTGGCAAAGCCCACCTTTCCCAAAGTGCAAATCTTCCCACCATGATGAGGGTGTTCTCTTCCCTTGCTCTTTTATTTCACTTGTCTACTTGCCTTTTGAATTGTGTTTCCATTGAGGACAATGTGTGATTTAAGTGTGGGGGAGGGAATTTTGCTGTTTCTATTTTCTTGTTTCTGTTTTTGCTATTTTTCTGTTTCTATTTTGCTGTTTTTGCTGCATAATTTTCTGTTTTCTGCTGTTTTTAGTTTCTTCTCGGCTGTCATACAAATTTTGCTGTCATAAGCATTCTACTGTCACTGTTGTTTATGTTTATGCTGTTTTTGTTTGCTGTTTCTGTCTTTTGTTTTCTGTTTCTGTTTCTGATTTTCTATTTTCTGTTTTCATTATTTTTGTTTTCGGTGTTATTTTGCTGTTTTCATTTTTATTTCTGCTTCGATCAATTTTGCATGCTTTTCATTGAATTTCTTGGTTTGTACAAGTTGTGTGTAATTTCATCATTCTTAGTTAGAGGTTTCATGACATGATATAAATATTTTCTTGCATTTTTTAGTGTAGCAAGCTGGCATTGAGAATTAAAGTGTTGCATCATTTGTGATAGGCTTGTCCTTGGTGAGATTTTGAACCTTATAATGGATGGATTGCATTATGCCATTCTCTTTTCTTTCTTGTGTGATCTCACTCATGATTGTTAGTGCTCTAGAACTTGACTTGATTCTTTTTGAAGTTCCTTGTTCACATGCATGTATTGAGATGATTGAGGCCTTCTTTCTTTGTTTAGCTACTTTGGCCAAATAGTCAACCTTGCATCATTTCCCCTTGTTTAAACCCCCTTAAGCCTACTTACTTATTCTTTGTTTTAGCTCATTTTGTGCCTTATGTGAAAAACTATGTTTTTACCTTTACCTTAGGGAATAGGAGAGCATTAGTTCATTTTCATTGGAGGAGCTCTTTTGATGTTCAAGTGTGGGGGTTGTGTACTTTGATGTGCAATGTGCAAGATGTTTGGTGAAATAAAAAAAAAAACATGAAAAAAAAAATAGAATTAAGAAAAAGAAAAAAATAAATTCAAGAAAGGTTGTAAAAAAAAAAAAAAGATAGTTGTGAAAGCAAAAAGCAAAAGGAAAGGAATTAGAAAGAGAATGTGCACTACTTGTCATTTGAGTTCCTCCGTATTGCTCTTTTATTCTCTTGGGTGCCTAACTTGCCATATTCATATTGTTTCCTTCCCTTACCTTGGCCCCATTACAACCTTGAATAAGTCCTTTTGATCTTTATTTGCATGTGTTTCAAGTGGTGAAAATTAGAAACTTGTCAAGCTTATGGTAGTACTGGCTTTCATGGGTGGTTTGAGTGTAAATACAATCCTAAAACACTTGAGAGTTAGAGTATGCCTAGTGAGGAATCTTATCACTTTTGGTTCATCATTTGATTCGATTTGTCTTGTTGCTTGCTTGAGATGTTGAGAGATATATTTATGATTGTCTTGACTCCTTGATACTTTGAATGTTTGAATCTTAATCACTACCTTGTACTCTTGCAATTCATTGGAAAGTATGTTGATCTTGTGTCCTTGTGATGAAGTCCTTTGGTTTAATTTTAAATTTTGCCTGGGAGTGCAAAAAGTTCAAGTGTGCAGGAATTTGATCAATCAATTTTGAGGCATCCATTATTGCTTTATATTTGGCCTAATTGATGCTAATTTGATCCAATATTATGTTTTTGGGTGTGTTCTTGATGATTGGGCCTCATTGAGCTTAGTTGTAAAAGCTTTATCAATTTTCGGATTTTAGCTCATTTTGACCTTTCTGCCTTGTTCAGACCATATATTGGGCTACAAAAGTCAGATTTAGACAATCTTGGTGTCCCTGGAAAACGGAGACAAATATCTACAATTTTGTGTCTGATGCAATTTTTCTAATTCAGCTGGATTCAGGGCGAAATTGGGACTCAAAGTCAGGCTGTTGCTGTCATAAAGCTTGGACCTTCCCTCACTAATTTGGGCTTAACTCTCTCAATTTAAGCCCAAATAAGGCAAATTTATATGTCTCTGAAAAGCTTATTCAGAGGGCGGCAGTTTGGGCCAGGGATAGATTAGGAATTACATTGTAATTTATAGCTACAAATTAGGTTAAGGCAGAATACGAAAAAGGGGGAGGACGGCAGCTGCTGGAGTTTTTTTTTGGTTGTTCAGTTTTCAGATTGGAGTAGAAACCTTTTCTCCCTTTTCATCTTTTCTATTTTCGTTTTTCCTTCTTCTCTGCATTTTCGTAATGGCTATGGAGGGCTAAAGCTCCAATCAATCCAAGGAATTCAATGATTGAGGTTAGAGTTTTGAGTTCTCTTGTCTAATTATAAATTTTGTTTGTGTTCTTCCCTCTTCTCCTTCTTCATTTGATTTCTGATTATGATTTCAAAATTGAAGTTAGAATTAGGGTTGATTAATCTGAATCTAATGGAGAATAGATCATCGATTGATAATCTATGTTAATCAGAATTTGTTCCTAAATCAATCTTAATCAAGAATTGTGATTGTGATTCTGTTTTAGTTGTGAAATTCTAGATGATTATCTAGTTGAATTCGGATTCACAAAGGTGTATGCAACAGAATTCCATTCTCTTTGAACAATGATTAATTCTGCCACTTGAATTGAAGACCTTGGATTGGTGTCTCTATAATTGAATTTTCTTAAAATTTGAATTCGTTTTCTGTTTTTGTAATGAAGAAAACCCCCCTACTTATTGGTAACTTCTAACATGCTTGAGAAATCCGAATTGGTCCTTGGGAGATGACCTAGGTTATGCACTATGCTATATTCGATTGTAAATCCTAGTCTATTTTGAGGCGAGTGCGACATCGCTGATCAATGGGTGACCTCTTGGGAAGTCGTCGTGTTGCACCTCTTTTGACCTTTTTTTTTTAAGTTGGTTGTGCTGCAGTTCAAACTGGACCGTACTTATTCCAGTTCAATTGTTTAAACCGGTTAGTCAAGTCGGATCAAGCAATAATTTAAAATCCATAAAAAATATTCGTAGACTATCAAGAAAAGATAATTCATTTTTGGAAAACAAAATTAACAACCGGCTAGTCGAACAGGCCCTTTCAAGCAGTTTTGATTGGTTTTGTGCTGTTTTGACTAGTCGAAAGTGGTCTGACCGTAAATTTGGTTATAAGGGCTAAACCGTAACTGGTTGAATGTTCGGTTTGCAGTTGAACCGGTTGGACCGGGTGGTCTGGTTTTGATAACAGCGGACTGTGCATAGGAACTGATCGCGCACAACGTGGCAGGTGCTATCGTACTAGCACTAATGCACTGGATTCTCGTCGAGTTGCACATCTTTTGACCCTTTTTTTGAAATTGGTTTTGCTGCAATTTAAACTAGACTGTACTTGTTCCAGTTCAATTGTTTAAACTGGCTAGTCGAGTCGGATCAAGCAATAATTTAAAATCCATAAAAATATTCGTAGAGTGTCAAAAAAAGATAATTCATTTTTGGAAAAGAAAATTAGCAACCGGCTAGTCGAATAGGCCCTTTCAAGCGGTTTTGATTGGTTTTGTGCTATTTTGACAAGTCGAAGGTGGTCTGACTGTAAATTTGGTTATAAGGGCTAAATCGTAACTGGTTGAATGTTCGGTTTGCTGTTGAACCAGTTGGACAGTGTGGTATGGTTTCGATAACAGCGGACTGTGCAAAGGAATTGATCGCACATAACGAGGCAGGGGCGATCATACACTCTCTAATGCACCGGATCCCATCAGAACTCCACAATTAAGCATGCTTAGGTGAGAGTAGTACTAGGATGGGTGACCTCTTCGGAAGTCCTCGTGTTGCTCCTCTTTTGACCTTTTTTTTTTTGAAGTTGGTTTTGCTGCAGTTCAAATTGGACCGTACTTGTTCCGGTTCAATTCTTTGAACCGGTTAGTCGAGTCGGATCATGTAATAATTTAAAATCCCTAAAAATATTCGTAGAGTGTCGAGAAAAGAAAATTCATTTTTGGAAAGAAAATTAACAACCGGCTAGCCGAACAGGCCCATACAAGCGATTTTGATAGGTTTTGTGCGGTTTTGACAAGTCAAAAGTGGTCTGACCGTAAATTTGGTTATACGGGCTAAACCGTAATTGGTTGAATGTTCAGCTTTCAGTTGAACCGGTTGGACACTGTGGTATGGTTTCGATAACAGCGGACTGTGCATAGGAATTGATCGCGCACAACGAGGCAGGTGCGATCATACTAGCACTAATGCACCGGATCCCATCAGAACTCCACAATTAAGCATGCTTAGGCGAGAGTAGTACTAGGATGGGCGACCTCTTCGAAAGTCCTCGTGTTGCTCCTCTTTTTGACCTTTTTTTTGAAGTTGGTTTTGCTGCAGTTCAAATTGGACCGTACTTGTTTCGGTTCAATTCTTTGATCCGGTTAGTCGAGTCGGATCATGCAATAATTTAAAATCCTTAAAAATATTCGTAGAGTGTCGAGAAAAGATAATTCATTTTTGGAAAAGAAAATTAACAACGGGCTAGCCGAACAGGTCCATTCAAGCGGTTTTCATAGGTTTTGTGCTATTTTGACAAGTCAAAGTGGTCTGACCGTAAATTTGGTTATAAGGGCTAAACCGTAATTGGTTGAATGTTCAGTTTTCAGTTGAACCGGTTGGACCATGTGGTCTGGCTTCGATAACAGCGGACTGTGCGGAGGAAGTGATCGCGCACAACGAGGTAGGTGCGATCATACTAGCACCAATGCACCGGATCCCATGAGAACTCCGCAGTTAAGCGTGGTTAGGCGAGAGTAGTACTAGGATGGGTGACATCTTGGGAAGTCCTCGTGTTGCACCTCTTTTCACCCTTTTTTTTTAAGTTGTTGTGCTGCAGTTCAAACGGGACCGTACTTGTTCCGGTTCAATTGTTTAAACTGGTTAGTGGAGTCGGATCAAGCAATAATTTAAAATCCATAAAAACATTCGTAGATTGTCAAGAAAAGATAATTCATTTATGGAAAACAAAATTAACAACCGGCTAGTCGAACAGGCCCATTCAAGCGGTTTTGATTGGTTTTGTGCTGTTTTGACAAGTTTGAAAGTGGTCTGATCGTAAATTTAGTCATAAGGGCTAAACCGTAACTGGTTGAATGTTCATATTTGCAGTTGAACCGATTGGATCGTGTGGTCTGGTTTCGATAACAGCGGACTGTGCATAGGAATTGATCGCGCAAAACGAGGTAGGTGCGATCATACTAGCACTAATGCTCCGGATCCCATCAGAACTCCGCAGTTAAGCGTCCTTAGGCGAAGATTTGTACTAAGATGGGTGACCTCTTGGAAGTCCTCATGTTGAACCTCTTTTGACCCTTTTTTTTGAAGTTGGTTTTGCTGCAGTTCAAACTGGACCGTACTTGATCCAATTCAATTGTTTAAACCGGTTAGTCGAGTCGGATCAAGCAATAATTTAAAATCCATAAAAATATTCGTAGAGTGTCAAGAAAAGATAATTCATTTTTAGAAAACAAATTAACAACCGCTAGTCGAACAGGCCCTTTCAAGCGGTTTTTGATTGTTTTGTGTTGTTTTTGACAAGTCGAAAGTGGTCTGACCGTAAATTTAGTTTTAAGGGCTAAACCGTAACTGGTACAATGTTCAGTTTGCAGTTGAACCGATTGGACCGTGCGGTCTGGTTTCGATAACAGCGGACTGTGCAAGGAATTGATCGCGCAAAACGAGACAGGTGCGATCATACTGGCACTAATGCATTAGATCCCATCAAAACTCCGCAGTTAAGCGTGCTTAGGCGAGAATAGTACTAGGATAGCTTACCTCTCGGGAAGTCCTCGTGTTGTACCTCTTTTGACCCTTTTTTTTTCAAGTTGATTTTTCTTCAGTTCAAACTGGACTGTACTTGTTCTGGTTCAATTTTTTAAATTGGTTAGTCGAGTCGCATCAAGCAATAATTTTAAATCTATAAATATATTCGTAAAGTGTTAAGAAAAGATAATTCATTTTTTGGAAAACAAAATTAACTAACCGGCTAGTGGAACAGGCCCTTTCAAGCGGTTTTGATTGGTTTTGGGCTATTTTGACAAGTCGCAAGTGTTCTGACCGTAAATTCGGTGATAAGGGCTAAACCGTAACTGGTTGAATGTTCGGTTTGCAGTTGAAACCGATTGGACCGTCTTGGTCTGGTTTCGATAACAGCGGACTGTGCATAGGAATAGATCGCGCACAACGAGGCAGGTGAGATCGTACTAGCACTAATGCACCGGATCACATTAGAACTCCGCAGTTAAGCGTGCTTAGGTACCTAGAGTAGTACTAGGATGGGTGACCTCTTCAGGAAGTCCTCGTGTTGCACCTTCTTTTGACCCTGTATTTTTTCAAGTTGGTTTTGTTGCAGTTCAAACTGGACCGTACTTGAGTTCCGGTTCAATTGTTTAAACCGGTTGGTCAAGTCAGATCAAGCAATAATTTAACATTTATAAAAATATTTGTAAAGTGTTCAGAAAAGATAATTCATTTTTGGAAAACAAAATTAACTACCAGCTAGTCGAACAGGCCCTTTTCAGCGGTTTTGATTGGTTTGTGTTGTTTTGACAAGTCGAAAGTGGTCTGACCGTAAATTTAGTTTATTAAGGGCTAAAACCGTAACTGGTTGAATGTTCGGTTTGCAGTTGAACCGATTGGACCTGTGGTCTGGTTTCGATAACAGCGGACTGTGCATAGGAATTGATCGCGCAAAACGAGGCAGGTGCGATCATACTACCACTAATGCACCGGATCCCATCAGAACTCCGTAGCTAGCGTGCTTAGGCGAGAGTAGTACTAGGATGGGTGACCTCTTCGGAAGTCCTCGTGTTGTACCTATTTTCTCCGTATTTTTTCAAGTTGGTTTTGTTGCAGTTCAAATTGGACCGTACTAGTTCCGGTTCAACTGTTTAAACTGGCTAGTCGAGTCGGATCAAGCAATCATTTAAAATCCATAAAAATATTCGTAGAGTGTCAAGAAAAGATAATTCATTTTTAGAAAAACAAAATTAACAACCGGCTAGTCGAACAGGCCCTTTCAAGCGGTTTTGATTGGTTTTTGTGTTGTTTTGACAAGTCGAAAGTGGTCTGACCGTAAATTTAGTTTTAAGGGCTAAACCGTAACTGGTACAATGTTCGGTTGCAGTTGAACCGATTGGACCGTGCGGTCTGGTTTCGATAACAGCGGACTGTGCCATAGGAATTGATCGCGCAAAACGAGGCTGGTGCGATATACTACCACTAATGCACCGGATCCCATCAGAACTCCGTAGCTCAGCGTGCTTAGGCGAGAGTAGTACTAGGATGGGTGACCACTTGGGAAGTCCTCGTGTTGCACCTCTTTTGACCCTTTTTTTTAAAGTTGGTGGTGCTGCAGTTCAAACTGGACCGTACTTGATCCAATTCAATTGTTTAAACCGGATAGTCGAGTCGGATCAAGCAATAATTTAAAATCCATAAAAATATTCGTAGAGTGTCAGAAAAGATAATTCATTTTTAGAAACAAAATTAACAACAGGCTAGTCGAACAGGCCCTTTCAAGCGGTTTTTGATTGGTTTGTGTTGTTTTGACAAGTCGAAAGTGGTCTGACCGTAAATTTAGTTATTAAGGGCTAAACCGTAACTGGTTGAATGTTCGGTTTGCAGTTGAACCGATTGGACCGTGTGTCTGGTTTCGATAACAGCGGACTGTGCAAGGAATTGATCGCGCATAACGAGGCAGGGGGATCATACACTCTCTAATGCACCGGATCCCATCAAACTCCGCAGTTAAGCGTGCTTAGGAGAGTAGTACTAGACGGGTGACCTCTTCAGAAGTCCTCGTGTTGCACCTCTTTTGACCTTTTTTTTAAGTTGGTGGTTTGCTGAGTTCAAACTGGACCGTACTTGATCCGATTCAATTGTTTTAAACCGGTTAGTCGAGTCGGATCAAACAATAATTTAAAATCCATAAAAATATTCGTAGAGTGTCAAGAAAAATAATTCATTTTTAGAAAACAAAAATTAAAAAACCGGCTAGTCGAACAGGCCCTTTCAAGCGGTTTTGATTGGTTTTGTGCTGTTTGACAAGTCGAAAGTCGTCTGACCGTAAATTTAGTTTATAAGGGCTAAACCGTAACTAGTTTGAATCGTTCGGTTGGCTGTTGAACCGGTTGGACCGTGTGGTCGGTTCGAACAACAGCAAACTGTGCAATGAGGAATTGATGCGCAAAACGAGGCAGGTGGGTTCATACTAGACTATGCTCACGGATCCGATCAGAACTCCGCAGTAAAGCGTGCTTAGGCGAGAGTATACTAGGATGGGTGACCTCTTCGGAAGTCCTTCGTGTTGTACCTATTTTCCTCCATTTTTCAAGTTGGTTTTGTTTGCAGTTCAAATTGGACCGTACTAGTTCCGGTTCAACTGTTTAAAACTGGCTAGTCGAGTCGGATCAGCAATCATTTAAAATCCATAAAAATATTCGTAGAGTGTCAAGAAAAGATAATTTCATTTTTGGTAAAAGCAAAATTAACAACCGCATAGTCGAACAGGCCCTTTCAGGCGGTTTTGATTGGTTTTGTGCAGTTTTGACAAGTCGAAAGTGGTCTGACCGTAAATTGTTATATAAGGGCTAAACCGTAACTGGTAGAATGTTCGGTTTGCAGTTGAACCGATTGGACCGTGTGGTCTGGTTTCGATAACAGCGGACTGTGCATAGGAATTGATCGCGCAAACGAGGCAGGTGGGTTCATAACTAGCACTAATGCACCGGATCCCCATCAGACTCCGTAGCTCAGCGTGCTTAGGCGAGAGTAGTAACTAGGATGGGTGACCACTTGGGAAGTCTCGTGTTGCACCTCTTTTTGAACCCTTTTTTTGAAGTTTTGGTGGTGCTGCAGTTCAAACTGGACCGTACTTGATCCAATTCAATTGTTTAAACCGGATAGTCGAGTTGGATCAAGCAATAATTTAAAACCATATATTCGTAGAGTGTCCAGAAAAGATAATTCATTTTTAGAATACAAAATTAACAACAGGCTAGTCGAACAGGCCCTTCTAGCGGTTTTTGATTGGTTTGTGTGTGTTTTGACAAGTCGAAAGTGGTCTGACCGTAATTTAGTTTTTAAGGGCTACCGTAACTGGTTGAATGTTCGGTTGCAGTTGAACCGATTGGACCGTGTGGTCTGGTTTCGATAACAGCGGACTGTGCATAGGAATTGATCGCGCAAAACGAGGCGGTGGGATAATACTACCAACTAATGCACCGGATCCCATCAGAACCCGCAGCTAGCGTGCTTAGGCGAGAGTAGTACTAGATGGGTGACCTCTTGGGAAGTCCCTCGTGTTGCACCTCTTTTGACCTTTTTTTTTTAAGTGGTGGTGCTTGCAGTTCAAACTGGACCGTACTTGATCCATTCAATTGTTTTAAAACGGTAGTCGATGCGGATCAAGCAATATTTTAAAATTCATAAAAATATTCGTAGAGTGTCAAGAAAAGAATTACCATTTTGGAAAACAAAAATTAACAACCGGCTAAGTCGAACAGGCCCTTTCAGCGGTTTTGATTGGTTTTGTGCTGTTTGACATTCGAAAGTGTCTGACCGTAAATTTAGTTATAAGGGGCTAAACCGTAACTGGAAGAATGTTCGGTTGCAGTTGAACCGATTGGACCGTGTGGTCTGGTTCGATAACAGCGGACTGTGCATAGGAATTGATCGCGCAA
>NSJW01000327.1:0-269755 GCA_019955255.1 Castanospermum australe | reverse complement strand
TATAAAAAAACTTGAACCTATGAATTTTTTTTATATATTGTTTAAATCTTTTATTACTAGTTCATTCTTTATAACTTCAAATATTTCTTATAAAGTTTAAGGATAAATTGTACCTAACATCTTTTAACTTTAGGTTATGTGCAAATTAAATCTTATGGGTTTTTAAATGTACAAATGACCCCTTAAACTTCACCATTTATATAAAAAACACCTTCTATTAGTGAAATTGTTAACTTTAACTGATTTGTTACTTAACTTGCATGTGACATCACAAAAATAATTTAAAAATTTAAAAATAATTACAAATTAGAAACCATGTTTTATAATTTTATTTTTGTTTTTAAATTTTCACACCAGCATTACATTACTTTTTTTTTGTAATAAATTTACTTAGGTGAGCAATCAAATATACACTTAAAAAAATATAAAATTAATGGCATAGTTTCTCCTAACACTAACCTTGGCATCCTATGTATATTCACACACATATTAGGTATATCCTTTGGTATTCATTTTGGACAATTTCAAATTATATTAAGAATGAGATAGGCAAATTTCACGGAAAACCAAAGGAATTTAATTCCATTACAGTATAACTAATATTCGGCCAAAAAAAAAAAATCCAACATGTGGCCATTCCCATAATAAGCTAACAACCAGAATACAAAGTCATATAACCAGCCAAAAAAAAAAAAAGTCATATAAAATAAGCCACATGGGGTCATATCCTAGTTAAAACCAAAACATATGTTCACGTTGCAGTAAAGTAGGGCCCCTGAAATCCTAGTAATTTCATCATCATTGTGTAAGACAAGTCTTCTTCCTTATTGTTGATTGTGAACCTGCCTCTTGCTGGCTTGTTTTCTTTGGTTTGGTATGGTGGAAATGGAAATGGATTTGGGTGTGTTGCTGCCTTTGTTTTCTTCTTCCTGGGCTGTAATTATAAACATGGAAATGAACAATTTATTAAAAAATTGAAATGGAACTAAACACAAATTTTTTGAAATGCAAAGGGTGATTTTGTTTATGTTCAAATAAAAAATATATATTATGATATAAAAATTATACAATTACTGTTATATTTAATAGTTTTGTTAACAGAAGGTTTTTTTGTAAAAATGATAAAGTTAAAGAGGTTATTTGTATCTTTACAAATCTTATGGTTTACTGTGCATATGTACTAAAGTTAAAGAGTGTAAAATACAATTTACTTAAAGTTTAATTTTGATTCACTGTCAGTGTAAAATGCTAATTTTATATTATAATCTATCATAAGTTGTCAAATTGTTAAAAAAGTTTGACTAAGATAATAATTACTTAAAAAGTTAAACACTAAGTAATATGTGATTACATGATAGTATAAAAAAATGTTATACACAGAACTGTGAATGAACATTAAAAATTCATTCTTATATAATAAAGAATACTATATACACCAAACAATCTAAATGTTATTACAAAACATTATAAAATTAATTTGACCGCACATGTTCAATTTAGGTGACATGTTATATTTTAATTGGATGAGTTTATTACTATCAATAAAAAAATCTAAAGAAAAAAAAAAAGATAACGTATAAGAGATTTTGAGACAAAAAATCAAATCAATCTTATTCTTGGACCTAATTCGCATCTATATAGGCAATGACTTCCAAGTCAATGTGAGTAATAATAATGGGAACGACCTTGGAATAGCGTTATGAATGGGATAGAAAATTTGTTTTGATTGATATTTGACGTATTTAGTGTGGTATATATGTGGCGGGGCAATATTTATTTATTTAAGGCATAAATTTAAAAAGATCCATAAATAAGGTTTTGTCCTAGAAATGAAATTTATTTTCCACAAAGGCTAACTTGTTTTACAAATAAAAAAAATCTTTAGTGTATGTTTGGTATAAGGATAAAAATAGAAGGTAAATTTTTAAAAATGAAATTTGTATATAAAATTATATACAAATCTTATTCATAAAAATTTACTTTATTTTTTTATTCTCATACGAAATTTATCCTTAAAATTATGACAATGCCAGAAGGCTCTAAAAAACTATGTCAAATTCGAAAGAGCAATTCAATTGTATTATAAATTAAATATATATCGATAGGGCTATACGGTGCCAGAATTTTGAGTTTATATATATATACACACACACACACAAAAGGAATTTAATTTATAAATAAAATTACTTATTTAAAAGTTATAAAATAGAAACTGATTGAATTTTATAATAAATTATTTTCAAATTAAATTAATTTAAACCAAATCAAATTTAATTGAATTTTAAATGTTTCGAACATAATGAAACTGAATTGAATCTTTACAGAACCCATTTTCAAGTGCCTCCGTCTTTCTTTAACTTCACACAACAAACTTAATTGAGGCAGGCTATCATTGAACAACCTCATTCGTGCTATTCCATCGTCACTTGTAGCAATTTCACATCTAACTTTCCTGGATGCTAATAATAATATCATGGAATAACTTTAGTAAATATCAAGGAATATTTAGAAATATTTCTTTTTTTTGTATGTACACCACTCAAAATTTCTGGTCCCAATAAGAGAGATGAGTTGCCACCAAACTTTCTACCTCTCATTTCAAACTTTCAACCATCGTTTTTCCCACGTCACCTTCGGTTCGAGAAAAAAGAAAATTAACGGGGAAATAAAATAACGTAAAAGTTGGCGTATCATAGCAAGTTGGCATTCGCATATCTATGTTACTGTATACAGCGGCTTCCAAGTCCCAATGAGCTGTTTTAGCTGACATGTCATTGAGAGAAAATTGTAAGTGTGGAAAACATCACATCGGAAAATTGTTATGTCTATTCTCCCTCTCCTTCCAAGTTATAACGACGATGACGTAAACTCTGCAAATCTTGTGATTTCAAATTGGCTATAAATAGTCATGTATCCGTTGCCTTGCATTCCACACACGCCTTCATTTCTTTTCATTTCAAGTACATCCCCAACACTTCCCATCCCACAGACACGGTTTTGCAGTAACAAACTTCTTTTTTTCCCAGAAAAAAAAAGGTTTGAATTTCTCAAGCAAAATCATCCATGGGGTGGTTGCTGCCGCTACTTCGAATCCTCTGTTTCCAGTTGTTGTTGCTCTTTCATTTTCCATCCTTTTCTTCTTCCTTGGCGCCCTTATGCCATCCTGATCAGAGCTCTGCCTTGCTTCAATTCAAGAGCTCCTTCACTATCGTTCCTGGTGCATCTTCTGACTACTGTAATCCCAAGACAACGTCATGGCAAAATGGCACAGATTGCTGCTCATGGCTTGGGGTCACCTGCGATCCCATGTCTGGTCACGTGATTGGCCTCGACCTCAGTTGCAGCTTTCTTCAAGGTGATATCCATCCTAACAGCAGCCTCTTCCGTCTTACTCATCTCCAAAGACTCAGCCTCGATGACAATTATTTCATTAAGTCTCAATTGTCATCTCAATTTGGTGAGTTTGTAAGTCTCGTGCATCTGAACTTGTCTGACTCTGGATTTGAAGGAGAAATTCCTTCCGAAATCTCACACCTTTCCAAATTATCATCACTTGATCTCTCTGGGAATTCTTTAAAAACTCTTGCATCAACTGACATAAGTGAAAATTTAACAAACCACATTCTCTGTTTACCAAACCTTCAAGAGTTATATCTATCACGTAATTACGACCTTGAAGGCCAGCTTCCAGAATCGAATTGTAAGGCTTCTCTCAATATCTTGGATCTTTCAGATTGTCAGTTCCATGGGTCAATCCCTTCGTCCTTCTCTAACCTCACACATCTGACTTTCTTGAGCCTCTCAGGAAACAACCTCAACGGTTCAATCCCATCATCACTTTCAACCCTTCCGCATCTCACTCACTTAGATCTTTCAAGTAACTACCTCGGTGGTGAGCTGCCATCGTCACTTTCAAACCTACAACATCTCGTTTACTTGGATCTTTCATTCAATAAATTTAGCGGTCAAATCCCAGATGTGTTTGGTCGGCTAACCAAATTGGAAACTCTTGGACTTGGTGGAAATAGTTTAGGAGGGCAGCTGCCATCTTTTTTGTTTGACTTAACTCGACTTTCTATCTTGGATTGTTCTTTTAGTAAATTAGAGGGCTCTCTACCTAACAAAATAACTGGGTTTCCAAATCTAAGTGTATTATATTTAAATGACAACTTACTAAATGGCACAATACCTTCTTGGTGTTCATCTTTACCGTCTCTTTTAGCTTTAGATTTATCAAATAATCAGTTCACAGGGCATATAGGTGCAATCTCTTCTTATTCCTTGGAGTTTCTTCATTTGTGCAGTAATAAGCTACAGGGCAATATTCCAGAATCAATTCGCAACCTTGTAAACCTCACTGACTTATGTTTTTCATCAAACAACTTGAGTGGCCCTGTCAACTTCCAACTCTTCTCCAAGCTTCAAAATTTGAAATATCTTGATCTTTCGCAAAATAGTCTATCACTTACCATTGAAATCAATGTCAATGACAGTTTTTCCCAGTTGCAATCACTGTCTTTATCTTCTTGCAATTTAACTGAATTTCCCAAATTATCAGGAAATTTTTCGAATTTCAATTTGATTCAACTCGATCTTTCCAACAACAAACTTCATGGAAAAGTGCCCACTTGGTTACAAAAAATGGATTCAATATCTTTTTTGAACCTTTCTCAAAACTTGTTAACATCAATGGACCAATTCTCAAAGAATTCCTCGTTCTTTTACGTTGATCTTAGTTCAAACTTGTTGACCGAAGACATCTTTTCGTCAATTTGCAATGTAAGCGCACTTCAGATTCTAAACTTGTCCCACAACAAGTTGTCAGGCATCATTCCACAATGCCTCATAAATTTAACAACCCTTCAAGTTTTGGATCTACAGGGGAATAAACTTTATGGAACTTTACCCATTACCTTTCCAAAGACAAACTGGCTTGAAATTCTGAATCTCAATGACAACCAGTTGCAAGGACCTCTGCCTAAATCTTTGTCCGACTGCACAGGTTTGAAGGTTTTGAATGTTGGCAACAATCAAATAGAGGATGCATTTCCCCATTGGCTTCAGACATTGCCATATTTGACAATAGTTGTTCTGCAAGGCAATATGTTCCATGGTCCTATTACCAATTGGAAGTCCAAGCATCTCTTTCCCAGATTAATTATTTTTGATATCTCAGACAATAACTTCAGTGGCCCATTACCAACAACTTACTTAAAAAATTTTAAAGCCATGATGAACGTTGATGAATCAAAAAGTAGTTTGCAATATTTGGATTCTAATTTTAGTTTGTCAGATTGGGCATCAAAAGATATTTCATTGACTGTAACAATAAAGGGGATCAATATCATGCTCATGAGAATTCCAACAATCTTTGTAACTATTGATTTATCAAAGAACAAATTTGAAGGAGAGATTCCAAGTGTCACGGGAGAGCTTCATGCACTCAAAGGGCTCAACCTTTCCCATAATAGACTCAACGGTTCTATTCCCCGATCCATGGGAAGTTTGACAAACCTTGAATCATTGGATCTCTCATCAAATATGCTCACTGGTGAGATTCCTATGGAATTAACTAATCTGAACTATCTTGAAGTCTTGAATCTTTCCCAAAATCATCTTGTGGGAGAAATACCTCAAGGAAAACAGTTCAATACATTTTTGAATGATTCCTACGGGGGAAACTTGGGGCTATGTGGATTTCCATTGCCAATAAAATGCAACAAAGATCCTGAAGAACATTCTCCATCTTCAGTGACCTTCCACCATGAAGAAAATTTTGGATTTGGTTGGAAACCAGTGGCTCTGGGATATGGATGTGGAATGGTATTTGGAGTGATCTTGGGATGTTGTGTATTGTTAACAGGAAAGCCTAAATGGCTTGTGAGGATGGTTAGAGGTGAGCCTAATAAAAGGGTGAAAGGAAGGATGAGGACGAGGATGAGGATGAGGACGAGGATTCGTGAAAATCATGGAAGAATGAATGAGTTAGTGCGGATGGCCTAAGTGGTATGCATGTCTTACTGCATCTCTTTTCTCTTTAAAAAATAAAATTTGACGGTGACTTCGTCTTGTCACTTTTTTTTTTGTGCAACTTGTCACTCTTAATTGCATAGGAGATTTGATTCAGCTTTGAGTTGTAATATGAATGTGTTGTATATTATTAGCCTTGAGCTTGGAATCATGTATTAGTTAATATATATAATTGTAAATATGCATTATATATATTAATAGATGTTATTGTATATTTGTAAGTCTGGTGTTATGAATTTGTATGTTTGTGTAATGAATAAAATATACCAGTGTCACACTTTATTCAAGTATCTTATTTTCCAGTTTCACCATCATATACATTTTATTCAAATTTCAACCTATCTAACCACCCTAATTAGTTTCATCCCATGGAATATTTCTAGTGTTTAGTAATGACTTCCAATCAAGTAGTATTTGAGCTGATTTACCTTGACTTATTCTTTTTTCTACTTTAATCAAAATTAAATCATAAACACAAAAAAAAATAATTAAAGAACTCACTAAAAAGATTTGTTGTGATCTAACTCCAAGAAATTCATCTAATTAGGGGAAAAGTCCACATCTAAAATGCTGAGTATCACCATGAGGGACACAGATTCATTATAGGCATTTGCACTTGAGCAAAAGGTGAAAAATAAAAGATAGTTAAAATTTAAAACGATAAAGCATATGACACATCTAGGCCAAAAGGCCAACTTGTTCAAGAAGAACAAAAAATTAATTAAGTTGGGTTTAAATCTGCTGGAAATACATCACAACAGTAGCATATATATGGAGGAGCTTCTATACCTTTCATATTACTTGCATAGATATTCACCCCAAATTCTTTAAGTTGGGTAAAGCACTGAAGCTACTACATCAGTTGAAACAGCCACATATAATATCATTTGGCAAATTGTTAAGCAACATTTTTCAGAATGCACAATCATTACCATTACTCATAGAATAACTTTAATTAATCCTTTATAGCAGGTAAGCATTGCTTTCTTTTCTTTCTTTGTTCTTTATATGTCACCTTTTTCTTTTTCTCATAAATTTGAATATAATTTCTCTTCATGTTGATCCCTATTTTTTTGTGGAATTTGGTTCATCAAAGTTTGCTTAAGAGAAAATTTTAATCTCCTCTGGAAAACACACGAAGGTCAAACTTGGGTTTTGAAAATTGAGCTTGAAACCAGTTTTAGACGAGGAGAAATTCTTGGCCCAAGAAATTCTCTATGACTTTCAGTAAGACTAATATGTACCTCCTCATCCAAAAAAAAAAAATAAGACTAATATGTAGGTTAATTTTTTTTTTTTGGTAGATTAAAATTTAGGTTGAGAAAAAGTCTCGTCCCAATATTAAGTTGTTTTCAAAGACCAATATCAATATAACATATAAAAATAAAATATCCATTTATAAAATTTTGACAAGTGATATTCTTTGATATAAACACATTCTTATTTTATTTTTTAATACGTAACACTCTATTAAAATACTTATTAAAAATTCTTAATTTAAAATTATTTAATTAATATTACATTACAGTGCTATAAAGGAGAAAATGCATTAAGCATTATAATTATTAATTTATTAACTTATTTTAAAAATGCAAAATCTGATTCAAAATAAAATCAGTAACTGACTCAAAAAAAAAACTTCATTATGATATAAATTAACAATTAAAATATGATATTGTATCTTAATAATTCTATAAATTTTTGTAATTCAAATATTTTAATTACGTTTAATGTTTCATATTTTTATCAAATATCTATAATTATTTATTAAATTTATTTTGAATATCTAAAATATTAGAATTCTAATTTTAATCTGTAAATTATTTTTATTTAATTTTAGTTTATATAAGTAAAAGAGTATTATTATAATTTTTTTCAATCTAATTATCTATTATTACTAATTTTTATAAATAATTACTTAAAATATTGGAGAATTAACTCATAAAGACAATTTTAAAATGCTAAATAAAACCAGTCTATATATCATGTAGTGTAAAGATAAGACGTTATAAATTAAATGCATCAATTATAGTTATTATAAAATTAAATTAAATTTAACATAAATTAAATTTAAATAAAAAATTATATGAATTGTATCATAAAATTTCACAGATTTGATGATTATATCATACCACTGGAAATTCAAATTTAAAATTGATTAAAATTGGTATATGTTGATTTTCTTATCTTAAATGGTTATCAAATTTTATTATTTTATGCTTCAAGTCTGTTTCAATGAAAACAACGCATTTCATGTTAGCCTAATTAAGTGGTAAATAAATCTGTATATTTCAAATTTTAAATTTTATTTTACACTCAAATTTTATTTCATAAAATATTGAGAAACAATTAGTAATTAGCAATTTTATTCCCTAAAATAGTGAGAGTAATAAATAAATTAAATATGATATAATATATTTCCTTATATAAATTTTAGTATAAATATATGTCATACCATACGTCATGACATTTATGAGCCATTGTTGGATTTTTTTGAATCCATAAAAATTTCATCTTTTCCTAATTATTTCTTTAAATACACTGAAACGTCCTTTTCTAAAATATTTTTTTCTCTTATATAATGTTTAGATGAATTTGTATTATTATTGTTGCTTGCTAATCGCCTTACTTTAATTGTTTTTTTATTTATTACTTTTATATGCTATATTATTTATTTTTATAAATGGATGAATATGTGAAATATCTTGCAAATAAAAAAGAAAAATTCATTCTCATCTTAAATGAACCATTCGGCGTACATATTCAAGGTGGACTCAAACATTCTTCTCTAAAATATTTCTCTCTTGGATCATATTCATGTGAATTCGTATTTATTGTTTTTTCTTTCTAACCTCATTTGTTTTGATTGTATTTATCTTTTATTGCTTTCATTATATTCAGTTTCATGGATGAGTGGAGCTTATGCATTGTTTTTGTTTTGTAGTTATGTTTGCATAAATTTTTGAAGAGAGATTAATCTTTCTTGTTTTGTAGGATATAAGCAGATTTTTGAATTTGATGTAAATTCTAAGTATGAGAATCTGATTTGTGTGTGCCAGCAAGAACCTGCATTCAATGACCAACATAAGCTTTTGTGAGGTTTTTTGATAGTTAATTGTGAACAAGTATCAAGATTTTTTTATTTATTATTATCTTATAGATATTTTGTTGATTGACACATATTTTGATAAATATATATGTATTGTCCGTTTTCATTGTAAATGGAAATTATCATTCTTTTAGTCAATTATCAATCATTTTGTATAGTTTTTAATTTTAATTAATTTAATATAATCTTATGCTGTATATGCTTTGAAGTTCCTCATATTAGTACATTTTATATCCTAAGAAATTCTATTTTAAGTTTAAAAAATTTTGTAAAGAGACTTTTTAATAGAAAAATAATTTTAATTAAGAAAAATTATATAAATAAATGAGAATCAATAAACTTTAAGAATAATAAACAAACCTTCAATTCAAAATCATTCAATTAATATTGCATTAAAGTGGCATAAAAGATAATGTATATTAAAATCAATAAATATTAAGAATAATAATTCAATGCCACAATTTATTCAATCTATAATAAATATTACAATCAATAAATATTAAGAGTGTCAATATTATAAAGCATATTTATATATGTAAAGATATAAAATTACGGTGTATTATTTATAACATTAATGATTATTATTTTAATAATATTTTAATGACATTAAAAAAGTATTTGCATATTTGAATAACATTCAGAATAATCACATATATGAAAAAAATGTATCACGGATTTGAAACATATTTATCATTATTAAATACATATTATTACATTAAAACATATTTAAATAATATTACTAATTTAATGTTTTATATGGAAAGAAATATAATATTATTAAATAATAAATAATATAATATTATGACATTTAAAAAATATGTATTTATATATAAAAATAACATATAAAAAGAGAGTTTACTTATAAAAATACTAAAAAGATATGTTGATATGTGGTAGCTGTGTAAAAGATATTTATAAAATTATTTGAACATAAAGTGACAATAATTCTCTTTCCTAATTAAATGTAAATTACTTAACATAATTGATATATAATTAATGTAAATAACAATACCTTACTAAAAAAAAAGCAATATCTTTAATATAGAAATTTTTAGAAAAATGAAATTATGCAATTTAAATGAAATTTTTTAAACATAAAAAAGAGAAATCGATTTATAAGTGATAACGATTGTAAAAAAATTAATTTAAATTATTTAAAGTACATAGTAAGATTATATAATAAAATATAACTAATTAATTAAATTACTCTTTATATCATAATTTTATATGCTTAGTTGATTGATACACAAACAATAATGTTAATATTTTATGCATCGATTAATTTTAACTAAATAAATTATAGTTATTAATTAAAGTCTCTAATTTATCATGAAAGAATAATGTTACATAGTTAGAAAAAAAAAAGACAGAATTCAGTGAGAATTAAGGAAGGCTGTAAGATAAAATTAAGTAGTAAAAATCACTCACCTATTTAAGAGTCAACAAATATGCCAAATTATCTTGTTAAAATTTCTAACAAAAAAATTCTAGCTATATAGTATTTTTCATCATGAAATTATGGTATAAAATTTTTAAATCACTTTTTTTTATTTATTATTTATATACTTTAATTCATTATATCATTTTTCATATTCTTTCATGCATCGTACGGGTCTAAACCTAGTAATATATAAAAATAAGATCTTAATTCGTAAAATTTTAATAAGTGGCACTCTTTGGTGTAAATATATATATCTCCTAGTTCACCTTCTGATACATGGCATTCTTTTACAGTATTTTTATCAAATAATAATTCAAAATCATGTATTTAATATTGATTATAAGTAATATTTAGTTAGAAATCAAATAATTCTAATGAATATTTAATATTACAATTTGATACATCCTAATTATTAGTATTTTAAATGTTTGATTGATCAGCTCATTTTATGAAATAATTTCATATTAATGTATTCCATATAAAGTAACTAATATTTTGATGCCTTGATTATTAATATTTTAAATGTTGGATTGATCATCCCATTTTATGAAATAATTTCACATTAATGTATTTTATATCAAGTAACTAATCAATTAATATAATATATAAAAGTAAAGCCTTGACTCATGACCTTCTACAAGTTACATTCTTTAGTATAAACATATCTCCTAATTCTCTTCTTAACACGTAACACTCTCTCATAACACTCTCATTAAATAATTATAATTCAAAATCATACATTTAGTATTGATTATAATTAATATTTATTAGAAATTTTAATTTGATTAGAATCCCTAATTAAATCATTAAACTTAAATATGATATTAATTAATAATTAAAAAAAATAATAATTATAATTTTTTTTAGCCATCTGTCAAGGATATAAATAGATATGGGTGGATTAATTGATATCAACAAATAATTAGATATGATATCCCAGTAATTAATTAATTAAAATTTAAATTTTTAAATTATAATCCATTTTGAATATTTCCTTAAACATAGTTTAGTATAAATATGATTACATGTTCCATTTATAAAAAAAAGCATACATTCACACCCTTTCCTATTATATTATTTCTCCATTTGCACTACTCTTGTTGACTGTGTGTTCTTTTATTGTCTGTAGTCTTCATTTATTATAGTTTATTGCCTTTTGTTGCCTATTTCTGTATTCCTCCCTCAAGTTTGATTTTTGTAAAAAAATTTTATTTTATAATTAATTTCTTATTTATTATTCATTCCTTTCTCTCACGTTACATAAATTAGTATATATTTTTCTGTAATTGTTCAAAATGTATTACAATATTTTAAAAATATAATTTTATTATATATTACTAGCATCTTGATAGGCACTGTTATGCCTCTCAATCCGTATTAAAATTAGTTAAATAAAAATAATTTTGTAAAAAGTAAAATATATTAGTGTGTGTAAAAAAAAGATAACTTTCTGTGTTTGAAAGTAGTTATAATTGTAAAATATATTTTGAAAAATGTTTATATTTATAATTTTATCCTTTTTTAATTTGTGTTCAGTTAATTATTAATGGTTTTTTGAAAAAATGTTAATGGGTTTTTAGGAAAGTGAAAATTGGACACCAAATAAAAGAATCGCCTTTATAATAAAATAGCGTCTAATTTTATATACTATCTATTATCACCTACTGAATTTAGAATTGTACTAGTATGCTTTTTTTTTTGTGTGGCAAATATATGGTATTCTAGTTTGCTTTGTTTGTTGTAATTTAGTATCTATATTAGAGGGTGCTTTATGTTGCATTTTTTGTGAATATTCATATGATAGCATTAATAACAAAAAAAATTCATTTTATGTTAATTATAAATTTATTTTTATAATTTTACATGATTATATTGTTATATATAAATATGAAATATTTGAAATTTTATTTTTTATGGTACGGCTACACTACTCAAAATTCCTGGTCCCAACAAGAGAATGAGGTTTCCATTCCTTTCAAACTTTGAACCAATATTTCTGGTATGTCACTTTCAATTAGGTTTTTCGAGAAAAAAAAGAAAAAATAAAGGAGAAATAAGCTAACGTAAAAGAAATTTTCAGATGAAAAACCAAGTCAATCATGGATCAAGTTGCATTACGATGACTTCCAAATCACTGTGAGCAGTAACGATGGGAACGACCTTCGAATGGCGTCATGAATGGGTTAGAAAATTTGTTGGGATTGGCATTTGACGTATTTAGCGTGGCATGTGGAGGGGCAATTATTTAACTCGTAAATTTAGAAATGATTTTTTATTTTCGACAAAGGCTAACATCTTCTTCCAAAAAAAAAACAATGCATTTTGATAAATAATAATTAGTAATTTTAAAAAAATAGTGTTACTCAACTAAAAAATACGCCTTTTATTTTCTCAAAGTGATTTGTCTTAAGTCCAATGTTTTCCTTGCCTAATTTAATATTTTATTATTTAGAGATTTTGAATATAGCCTGTTCATATTTCTTTTTTAAAATGTGAAAATGCAGAAATTCCTATGAAAGAAAGAAAAATAATGATTCACTAAAAGAAATAAAGTGTGGGTTCTTCTATTATCCTAAAAACGATTTTTATTTAAAATATAAAAAAAAAAGAGAAGGAAGCCGGTATATCTTTAAGAGGAAGAGAAAGCCAATGACTGAGCATTGCACGTCATTTCAGTTTGGGCATTACTGTATAACCAATTTTTTAAGGTATGTTTTAGTTAATTTGTAAAGTGTTTATTATTTAAGAATTATATTTTATGGAAGAACCGATACAGTTCTGTTTGTTTTGACTGCTCGCCAATGTTAAAGTGAATTTTTATGTTTAATAAATAATTATTCTCTGAGCTAAAAAAATTTTATTTTTCTTAATGTGCATTTGAAATGCAATACAAATAAGTACTAAATGTTTGACAAATCATTTAAAATACTAGAATTTAAAAAAAAAAACTAAGATACCACAAGAGAGTGCTCTTATTTGATTTGCAAATAGTTACAAAATTTTCCTTCTAACTCATTGATGATAATTTTGTAAACAGTGAGAATAACATATTTTCTTTATCCCAAAAAGTTATCAATAATAATAATGTGTTTTGGTAGTTTTTGTGAAATATTCATAACAACCCAAAAGTATTTGTTCGTAATGAAACTAGACTACGAGGAGAACCTTACTTGCAAAAGTGCACATTGAGTTATTGAGAAAATCAAAGGATCTGGTTCTAACAAATTTATAATTTGTTATTCACATAGTTATGTTTTTCTCAAGTCTTAAAGGTTTAATTTTTTTTAATCAATAATGATGAACATTACACTTTACGCTTCAAAATATGTCTTTTAAATTGAGATTAATAGCTTAGCTCTAGTGCCACATTAGTATTACTTTTGGACACTCGTTTAACTCTGTTGCATTTTCTTTGGATTTGCCTCAATTTCAAAAAATAAAAATAAAACTGAAGAAGAAGAATATTAAATTAATTTTTTTTTAAAAAGATTAAAGAACATCCCTGTGCCTGTCTTTCTTACATATTTTCTTGTTTTAAGGCACTATTTTGCTGTGTTTCGTTTTCCAAGTTTTTATTTTATTTCATTAATTAGTTCTCAGATATTTTTTAAGTTGATCTATGCTACCAAGCTAGCTGCAAGTATTTAAATTGTTCTCGATTTTTTTTTTCTTATTTTGCCGGTCTCCTTTGATTGTTTTCAGGATAATAACAAAAGAAAGAGTGAAAGAAGAAACTTTGAATTATTCAAAGCTGAGGAACATGGGCATCAAGATAAAGGCATCAGAGCAAAGAGCAGAAATATTTATTCAAAGAAAAAAGGTAAATGTATAGGAAATTGTTTATTTCTTTTTTCTCTTTTCTTTCTAATTCTGTTTGTTGGTTTTTTTTTTTGGTTTTAATATGTTAATATATATATATATATATATATATATATTAAGAACAAATAGTTTAATTTTATTAGTTGAGTCAACTTTCACAGACAACATTTTTAGTAATATGACAATACATGATCGAATAATTATAAAAAAATTTTATACTTAAAATAATTTAAAATTAAATTGATTAGGTATTGACTATATATATAATATGTCGTATTGGTAGGTTTTGCAAAATATTAATAACATATTTTGCAAACTGCACTTTATTCTTTGTAAAGTGTATATGGATACCATTAATAAGAAAATCAAGAGATATAATTCTAATAAATTTATAATTTATTATTCACGTACTTGTGTTTTATCAAATTTTAAATAATTAAATTTTTTAATCATTGCAATTACACTCCAAAATGCACCTTTTAAATTGAGATTAATAGTTTTGCTCTTGTATCACATTAGTATTACTTTTTTTTTTATATGAAGTTCACATTAGTATTACTTTTGGACATTCAAATATTTTTTTCTTTATGCAATAGTAGATAATAGTTGGGAGATCATAGATAGAGTGCTAGAGGCTTAAATCAAGACTCTAAATCGACATTATAATAAATTATTTTAGTGTGGTACAAATGAATTTGGGTCAAAAAAGGATTTAACTCGCTTGACAAGAATAATAAATTGGTTCAATTGGTACGTGTTCAATTTGCAACTCAAAATTGATATATAATATTTACCCGTTTGTACCCAAAAAACAAATTCATCCATTTATTAAATGTGTATAAACAGGTTAACCTTATTTCTTAATCCATTTTTTTACCAATACAAACAACTAAAATGATAATTTTTCCATAGAATCAATCAAAAGCTTTAATAAATGAAGAAACATTAGTGGTGATTTTAGACTTGATATAAATTTCACAAACCCTAAACTTACATTCTGTTCGGTTGCTTTCTTCTAACTTGTAGCCTCTTCCTGTGGGTTTGTTGGCTATTTGTCATGCAAGCAGACTGAGACTGACACCCTCATTCAAAATAATTGTTTCTGCCTTTTCGTATCACTTCCTATGCTTCTGGGTTAATTAAATTCTTAAGATACCATAACAATATCTATTCGTTCAAGTAGTCAAAAGTTACTTTTTTTTTCTACCCGTGAATAAATAGTCAAGAATTTGATTTTATTATTATATTTTGCTTTGGTGGTGCTGCGAAAAGAACAACAAACTTGTTTAGCAAGTTGTCCAGCCTTCCATCGTAACATCACAAGGAAAGAATAGGACAATTAATGAGAATGAAATTTGGGGATGAAAATTGAAACGAAATATGAACCAATGTCTCATATGCAGGCATCTATACGTGAAAGGACTCTGATTAATGACGGGAAGGACCTGAGATTGGCGTTGTGGAAGGGTTAGAAAATTTGTTCATTTGATTAGTCTCTGACGCATTCAGTGGAATGAACTGTGATTGGTATTGGATAGAGCTAGTAGCAGAAGCTTGTGTGCCACTAATTTAGTTTTCTGTCTTGAGTTCTCTATTATTGGTCTTTAAAGGCCAATGTCTCTATCTATTATCAGCTACTGAATTTAGAATTGTACTAGTATGCTTTTTTTTGTGTGTGGCAAATATATGGTATTTTAGTTTGCTTTGTTTGTTGTAATTTAGTATCTATATTAGAGGGTGCTTTATGTTGCATTTTGTGAATATTCATATGATAGTATTAATAACAAAAAAAATTCATTTTATCTTAATTATAAATTTAATTTTATAATTTTACATGATTATATTGTTATATATAAATATGAAATATTTGAAATTTTATTTTTTATGGTACGGCTACACTACTCAAAATTCCTGGTCCCAACAAGAGAATGAGGTTTCCATTCCTTTCAAACTTTGAACCAATATTTCTGGTATGTCACTTTCAATTAGGTTTTTCGAGAAAAAAAGAAAAAATAAAGGAGAAATAAGCTAACGTAAAAGAAATTTTCAGATGAAAAACCAAGTCAATCATGGATCAAGTTGCATTACGATGACTTCCAAATCACTGTGAGCCGTAACGATGGGAACGACCTTCGAATGGCGTCATGAATGGGTTAGAAAATTTGTTGGGATTGGCATTTGACGTATTTAGCGTGGCATGTGGAGGGGCAATTATTTAACTCGTAAATTTAGAAATGATTTTTATTTTCGACAAAGGCTAACATCTTCTTCCAAAAAAAACAATGCATTTTGATAAATAATAATTAGTAATTTTAAAAAAATAGTGTTACTCAACTAAAAAATACGCCTTTTATTTTCTCAAAGCGATTTGTCTTAAGTCCAATGTTTTCCTTGCCTAATTTAATATTTTATTATTTAGAGATTTTGAATATAGCCTGTTCATATTTCTTTTTTAAAATGTGAAAATGCAGAAATTCCTATGAAAGAAAGAAAAATAATGATTAAACACTAAGTAACATGTGATTAGATGATAGTATAAAAAAAAATGTTATATACATAACCGCGAATGAAAATTAAAAATTCATTCTTATATAATAAAGAATACTATATACACCAAACAATCTAAATGTTATTACAAAACATTATAAAATTAATTTGACCGCACATGTTCAATTTAGGTGACATATGTTATGTTTTAATTAGATGAGTTTATTACTATCAGTAAAAAAATCTAAAGAAAAAATAAAATAACGTATGAGAGATTTTGAGACAAAAAATCAAATCAATCTTATTCTTGAACCTAATTCGCATCTATATAGGCAATGACTTCCAAGTCAATGTGAGTAATAATAATGGGAACGACCTTGGAATAGCATTATGAATGGGATAGAGAATTCGTTTTGATTGATATTTGACGTATTTAGTGTGGTATATATGTGGCAGGGCAATATTTATTTATTTAAGGCATAAATTTAAAAAGATCCATAAATAAGGTTTTGTCCTAGAAATGAAATTTATTTTCCTCAAAGGCTAACTTGTTTTACAAATAAAAAAAATCTTTAGCGTATGTTTAGTATAAAGATAAAAATAGAGGATAAATTTTAATAAATAAAATTTGTATATAAAATTATATACAAATTTTATTCATAAAAATTTACTTTATATTTTTACTCTCATGTAAAATTTATCCTTAAAATTATGACAATGCCAGAAGGCTCTAAAAAACTATCTCAAATTCGAAAGAGCAATTCAATTGTATTATAAATTAAATATATATCGATAGGGCTATACGGTGCCAGAATTTTGAGTTTATATATATATACACACACACACACACACACACACACACACACAAAAAGGAATTTAATTTATAAATAAAATTACTTATTTAAAAGTTATAAAATAGAAACTGATTGAATTTTATAATAAATTATTTTCAAATTAAATTAATTTAAACCAAATCAAATTTAATTGAATTTTAAATGTTTCGAACATAATGAAACTGAATTGAATCTTTACAGAACCCATTTTCAAGTGCCTCCGTCTTTCTTTAACTTCACACAACAAACTTAATTGAGGCAGGCTATCATTGAACAACCTCATTCGTGCTATTCCATCGTGGATGTTAATAATAATATCAAGGAATAACTTTAGTAAATATCAAGGAATATTTCTTTTTTTGTATGTACACCACTCAAAAGTCCATTCTCCCTCTCCTTCCAAGTTATAACGACGATGACGTAAACTCTGCAAATCTTGTGATTTCAAATTGGTTATAAATAGTCATGTATCTGTTGCCTCGCATTCCACACACGCCTTCATTTCTTTTCATTTCAAGTACATCCCCAACACTTCCCATCCCACAGACACGGTTTTGCTGTGTCTCAAGCAAAACCATCCATGGGGTGGTTGCTGCTGCTACTTCGAGTCCTCTGTTTCCAGTTGTTGTTGCTCTTTCATTTTCCATCCTTTTCTTCTTCCTTGGCGCCCTTATGCCATCCTGATCATAGCTCTGCCTTGCTTCAATTCAAGAGCTCCTTCACTATCGTTCGTGGTGCATCTTCTGACTACTGTAATCCCAAGACAACGTCATGGGAAAATGGCACAGATTGCTGCTCATGGCTTGGGGTCACCTGCGATCCCATGTCCGGTCACGTGATTGGCCTCGACCTCAGTTGCAGCTGTCTTCAAGGTAATATCCATCCTAACAGCAGCCTCTTCCGTCTTACTCATCTCCAAAGACTCAGCCTCGATGGCAATTATTTCTCCAACTCTCAATTGTCATCTCAATTTGGTAAGTTTGTGAGTCTTGCGCAACTGAACTTGTCTGACTCTGGATTTGAAGGAGAAATTCCTTCCGAAATCTCACACCTTTCCAAATTATCATCACTTGATCTCTCTCGGAATTCTTTAAAAATTCTTGCATCAAGTGACATAAGTGAAAATTTGACAAACCACATTCTCTGTTTACCAAACCTTCAAGAGTTATATCTATCAAGTAATTACCTTGAAGGCCAGCTTCCAGAATTGAATTGTAAGGCTTCTCTCAATATCTTGGATCTTTCAAATTGTCAGTTCCATGGGTCAATCCCTTCGTCCTTGTCTAACCTCACACATCTGACTTTCTTGAGCCTCTCAGGAAACAACCTCAACGGTTCAATCCCATCATCACTTTTAACCCTTCCGCATCTCACTCACTTAGATCTTTCACATAACAAACTCGATGGTAAGCTGCCATCGTCACTTTCAAAACTTCAACATCTCGTTTACTTGGATCTTTCATTCAATAAATTTAGCGGTCAAATCCCAGATGTTGGTAGTAACAGTATACGAGGGCAACTGCCATCTTCACTTTCAAACCTTCAACATCTCGTTTACTTGGATCTTTCAGTCAATAAATTTAGCGGTCAAATCCCAGATGTGTTTGGTCAGCTAACCAAATTGGAAACTCTTAGTCTTGCTGTTAATAGTTTTGGAGGGCAGCTGCCATCTTCTTTGTTTGACTTAACTCGACTTTCTTCCTTGGATTGTTCTTCTAATAAATTAGAGGGCTCTCTACCTAACAAAATAACTGGGTTTCCAAATCTAACTGCATTATATTTAGGTGACAACTTACTAAATGGCACAATACCTTCTTGGTGTTCATCTTTACCGTCTCTTTTAGCTTTAGATTTATCAAATAATCAGTTCACAGGGCATATAGGTGCAATCTCTTCTTATTCCTTGGAGTTTCTTTATTTGTACAGTAATAAGCTACAGGGCAATATTCCAGAATCAATTTTCAACCTTGTAAACCTCACTGAATTAGATCTATCATCAAACAACTTGAATGGCCCTGTCAACTTTCAACTCTTCTCCGAAGCTTCAAAATTTGAAATATCTTGATCTTTCGCAAAATAGTCTATCACTTACCATTGAAACCAATGTCAATTACAGTTTCTCCCAGTTGCAATCATTGCTTTTATCTTCTTGCAATTTAACTGAATTTCCCAAATTATCAGGAAATTTTTTCGAATTTGAATTATCTCGATCTTTCCAATAACAAACTTCATGGAAAAGTGCCCACTTGGTTACAAAAAATGGATTCAATATCTCTTTTGAACCTTTCTCAAAACTTGTTGACATCAATGGACCAATTCTCAAAGAATCACAGGTTCGATTACCTTGATCTTAGTTCAAACTTGTTGACCGAAGACATCTTTTCGTCAATTTGCAATGCAAGTTCACTTGAGATTCTAAACTTGTCCCACAACAAGTTGTCAGGGCATCATTCCACAATGCCTCGCAAATTTATCAAACCTTCAAGTTTTGGATCTACAGGGGAACAAACTTTATGGAACTTTACCCATTACCTTTCAACAGAACAACCAGCTTGATGTTCTGAATCTCAATGACAACCAGTTACAAGGGCCTCTGCCTAAATCTTTGTCCAACTGCGCAATTTTGAAGGTTTTGAATGTTGGCAACAATCAAATAGAGGATGCATTTCCCTATTGGCTTCAGACACTACCATATTTGACAATACTTGTTCTACGAGGAAATAAGTTTCACGGTCCTATTACCAATTGGAAGTCCAAGCATCTCTTTCCCAGTTTAATTATTTTTGATATCTCATACAATAACTTCAGTGGCCCATTACCAATAGCCTACTTAAAAGAATTTTAAAGCCATGATGAACGTTGATGAATCAAAAAGTAGGTTTGCAATATTTGGATTCTAAATTTATTTTGCCATATTGGGCATCAAAAGATATTTCATTGGCTGTAACAATGAAGGGGATCAATATCATGCTTATGAGAATTCCAACAATCTTTGTTAACTATTGATTTATCAAAGAACAAATTTGAAGGAGAGATTCCAAGTGTCATGGGAGAGCTTCATGCACTCAAAGGGCTCAACCTTTCCCATAATAGACTCAACGGTTCTATTCCTCCGATCCATGGGAAGTTTGACAAACCTTGAATCATTGGATCTCTCATCAAATATGCTCACTGGTGAGATTCCTATGGAATTAACCAATCTGAACTCCCTTGAAGTCTTGAATCTTTCCCAAAATCATCTTGTGGGAGAAATACCTCAAGGAAAACAGTTCAATACATTTTTGAATGATTCCTATGGGGGAAACTTGGGGCTATGTGGATTTCCATTGCCAATGAAATGCAACAAGGACCCTGAAGAACATTCTCCATCTTCAGCGACCTTTCACCATGAAGAAAAATTTTGGATTTGGTTGGAAACCAGTGGCTCTGGGATATGGATGTGGAATGGTATTTGGAGTGGTCTTGGGATGTTGTGTATTGTTAACAGGAAAGCCTAAATGGCTTGTGAGGATGGTTGGAGGTGAGCCTCATAAAAGGGTGAAAGGAAGGATGAGGATGAGGACGAGGATTCGTGAAAATCATGGAAGAATGAATGAGTTAGTGCGGATAGCCTAAGTGGTATGCATGTCTTATTATTGCATCTCTTTTCTCTTTGATTTTATTTTTGCCACTCTTTAAAAATAAAGTTTGAGCGTGACTTCCTCTTGTTACTCTTTTTTTTTTTTTTGTGCAACTTGTCACTCTTAATTGCATAGGAGATTTGATTTAGCGTTGAGTTGTAATATGAATGTGTTGTATATTATTAGCCTTGAGCCTGGAATCATGTATTAGTTAATATATATAATTGCAAATATGCATTATATATATTGAATAGCTGTTATTGTATATTTGTAAGTATGGTGTTATGAATTTGTATATCTGTGTAATGAATAAAATATACCAGTGTCACACTTTATTCAAGTATCTTATTTCCCAGTTTCACCATCATATACGTTTTATTCAAATTTCGACCTATCTAACCACTCTAATTAGTTTCATCTCATGGAATGTTTCTAATGTTTAGTAATGACTTCCAGTCAAGTAGTATTTGAGCTGATTTACCTTGACTAATTCATTTTTCTACTTTAATCAAAATTAAATCATCAACACAAAAAAATAATTAAAGAACTCATTAAAAACATTTGTTGTGATCTAACTCCAAGAAATTCATCTAATTAGAGGGAAGGTCCGCATCTAAAATGCTGAGTATCACTATAAGGGACACAGATTCATTATATGCGTTTGTACTTGAGCAAAAGGTAGAAAATAAAAGATAGTTAAAATTTAAAACAATAAAGCATATGACACATCTAGGCCGAAAGGCCGACTTGTTCAAGAAGAACAAAAAATTAATTAAGTTGGGTTTAAATCTACTGGAAATACATCACAACAGTAGCATATATATGGAGGAGCTTTTGTACCCTTCATATTACTTGCATAGATATTCACCCCAAGTTCTTCAAGTTGGGTGAAGCACTGAAAGCTACTACATCAATTGAAACAGCCACATATAATATCATTTGGCAAACTGTTAAGCAACATTTTTCAGAATGCACAGTCATTACCATTACTCATAGAATAGCTTCAATTAATCCTTTATAGCAGGTAAGCATCACTTTCTTTTCTTTCTTTGCTCTTTATATGTCACCTTTTTCTTTTTCTCATAAATTTGAATATGATTTCTCTTCATGTTGATCCCTGTTCTTTTAAGGAATTTGGTTCATCAGAAGAGTTTGTTTAAGAGCAATTTTTAATCTCCTACTCAACTAGATGTGGAAAACACACAGAGCTCAAACTCGGGTTTTGAAAGTTGAGCTTGAAAACAGTTTCAAACCAGGAGAAATTCTTGGCCCAAGAAATTCTCTACGACTTTCCAGTAAGACTAATATGTACCCCCTCATCCAAAAAAAAAAAAGTAAGACTAATATGTAGGGTGACCATTAAGTTTTTTGTTTTTGGTAGATTAAAATTTAGGTTGAGAAAAAGTCTCGTCCCAATCCAGGGTGTGACCATTAAGTTCTTTTCAAAGACCAATAAAGTAGGGCATGTACATCATTATTAAAATAAAAACAGATATAGGGTGTGACCATTAAGTTCTTTTCAAAGACTAATAAAGTAGGGCATGTACATCATTATTAAAATAAAAACAGATATGGTTTGGTGAGAAATTGTTAGGTAGGCATGGTTTACTTTAGATACTTAAATAAACTTTTAATATGTTTGTATTTATGATCACGAGAGAGAAAAATATTTATAACATGACTCACATAAATACAAACATGTTGAAAGCTTATTTAAGTGTTTAAAATGGGTAATGGCTTATTCAAGAATTTGTTGAAAGTTGTATGGAACTCACTCTTTTTAACATATAATTATAAATACATCTACAGATAATTGCAAATTTTGCACCCTATTAAACTTCAACGCTCTGGTGTAAGCTGGATGCCAAAATGAACATATCCTTTTAAACATGGCCTCAATAACCATTCAACTTTTAAATGTATATTATAACTTTTGCCATGCCAAAAAATTTTAGTGTACCTTAGTTAGAAACATAAAATATTTATATGTATATAGTTTTACTTTGGCTAATTAGGTTTTTAAAAAGACTTAATTGTCCAAATGATTCTAGAAATTGACAATTTGTTATCTAATATAAAGGCACAAAACTGATGATTTTGGTATATTTCATTTGATGTATTTTTTCTTATAATTAAAGTCAATATGCTTGTTTTGAAAGAATACCCTACAACTAATCACTGGATGGATCTTCATCAGACCTCAAGTAATCAAATGGACCATTTATCCAAATCTAAGTGCAATAGTTTAACACTTGATGTATCTGAGTCTCAGTCCAATACCATAGAGTCATAGTTTATGCTTTTGTTATTTTCATTATATTAGCTGTTAGAATTAGTTATGTTCGTTTTTAGTTTGTTGCACACCGAACTCTGTATATATAAGTTATCACAAATTTTTCAATGAATTAAATTCCATTCATTCCCAAACTTAGAATCTTGATATGGTATTAGAGCTCTCCAAAGGAGAGAGCTCTGCTTCTGTTGTTGCTACTACTTGAATCTTTCTTTATTTTCTTGTTAGATTTCTTGTCCATCTATTCTTGGTAATCTTTCATGGCTTCTTTTGGTACTGGTGCTCCTCGTGTAATTGCTTCAAGCACTACTACTTCAGGCACGCTGCTTCAAGCACTGTTGCTTCTTTTCCTGGTGTTGTCCCTAACAAGCCTGCTGCTAGTCCCTACTATATTCATCCTAGTGAGAGCCCAGAGACTGTTCTAATTACTCCTGTGTTGACAGGACCAAATTATCATGCTTGGTTAAGGGCCATGAAAATGGATCTTGAATGCAAGAATAAGATTGAGTTTGTCGATGAAGATCCATCTGGTGATACCTAAAGTCATCAAATGGGCCTTTATCCAAATCTAAGTCCAATAGTTTAACACTTCATGTATATGAGTCTTAGTCCAATACCAAATAATCATAGTTTATGCTTATGTTATTTTCATTATATTAGCTATTAGGATGAGTTATGTTAGTTTTTAGTTTGTTCCACACCAAACTCTGTATAAAGAAGTTATCACAACTTTATCAATGAATTAAATTCCATTCATTCCCAAACTCAGAATCTTGATAAAACTGATCATTTCTTTTTTTAACATGTACAATTGATAAATTAACAATGAGAGAAAAAAAAGTGTAAAACATTAAAACTATAACACATCTATTACCTAGACTCGATCAATTAAGCTGAATGTGATAACCTTTGAGAGTCACTATCTTCATCAAGGTTTTAAAACATTAGTTGTACCCAAGTAAGCTGTCAAAAATTTTAATTAAAATTTTTTTTGGTAACAATTACAGATTACTAGTCAGTACCAAATTTGATATCGTTTTCAAATTTAATATTATATTTTTCATAAAAGTGTTATTTATAGTACAATAATTATAAAAATACATGTGATTATTTATTTTTCACCACTTAAATTTTTTAAAAATAATTATATTATACAATAAAACTAATTATTATTTTCGTGAAATGCACAAATTATATATATATATATATATAATATATATATATATATATATATAGATTATTAAAAAGTTTTTTTAGAGAAAAATAGTATCTATCTTGAAAATTAATTTGAAAAAGTAAAATATCAAAATAATAATTTAATTTTATTTCAATTGTATTATTATTTAATATATTTATCTTGAAATTATAAAAAAATTTACAAGAGTAGAATTTGATAATAGTCATTTTATTAAGATTGGGTTAATATTTAATGCATATTATCTAATAACATTTATTAGATTTAAGTGCTATAAAAAAAATTTAAGGTATTATAAATGATAACAATAATGTTGATGTGGACTTAATTAGTGTTTAATATAATTTATTTAATAGTATTTATTAAATTCCAAGTTAATTGATGATTATAGAGTGATTGCTTAATATTCCCTTCTCATGCCAGTGGCACTTACTCTGCCGAACTCAGCATCAGCAAAAGGCAAGGAGCAAAGTCCATTCTTCCCTCTCAACTCCTCCATTCCAATTTCTACCCTCTCCTCTCTCTACTCTGCTAACCAGTGTTCCCTCTCAAATCCTAGATTTCCTCCAATTTCCCTTTTCAGAATTGCACCTTTGGGTGCTGACACACCCCCAAAAAAAATTAAACAAATTTCCTGCGTATATGGTTTTTCTTTGTTGTTCTTCCTCTTCCTGTGTTGCATAACGTAACCAATTCTTTTACGACTCTGTAATACCCCACTACTAAGCAAATAAGAGAACTTTCTCTGATTCCTTGATTCTTGTAAGATCTTTTGCTTCGAAATTTGATTTTGAGTTCGTAGGGTGTTTTTCTTCTGTTATGATTTCCTTTTTTTATTGTAGATGGCACACGAATCTTGGGTTCTCGGTCAGTCACTCTTCTTTTCCGGCTCCAGATTACTTTACATTGCGCATGAGAATCGGCCAAAGAGAATGCCGATAGAAAGTTTTGGCTAGAAACAGTAGATACCCATTTCCCTTGGTCTCAAATTGTGTTGGCCCTTGCACTTCTAGAAGCTTTCTGGTTCCAAGTTATGGAGCGGATACCAAGTTATGTGATAGAGCTCGGCTTGAGGTGTTTAGGTAGTACTGGTAGAGACTGTTTGCACGGAAGAAATGCTGTTTCTGAAGCGAATTTGAACTTTATCCAAGAATTGGTGAAGAGGGGAATCATTTTGGCTGCAACTGTTTGTGGGATATTGGTGTGTGGATGTCCACGAGTTTTCGCTGTCGAAGGTGTAGTAAATGCAGGATATGGTGTTATTGGACAGAGCATACTTTTGCTTAGGAATACATGGCCTAAAGTGCTCCAAGTTATTCATATATTTAAGGAGCAAGGGCTGGTACTGGCAGTGCTTTTGGGTCTTTCAGCTTTTTTCTCTATGGCAGAGACTTCAATCACAACACTTTGGCCTTGGAAGGTATCTTGTTTTTCCTCCTTGTTAGAATGTTATGCTACCTTGTTACAAGTTCTAATTCTATAAAGTTAGGAACTATGCCTAGAAAACAGGAACTGTATTTTCTATTAGAGCAGTATCCAGTATAGACCTACTTAATATAGTCCAGTTGATCAAGGGAACGTTGCCAGTGTTGTATTGGGTTTTGGAGGTGGACTTTATGGAAATAGGCTCGTTATTGATGATAGGGTATCATTGTTGACAATGAAATTTATGTTGGTGTCCAATTTCCAAAAGGTAACTATGAAGAAATGAAGTCAGTATCGTAGATGAAATCATACCGACCAAAAATTCATCTACTATCTATCTTTTTGCACCAAAACTTCTTTGGTTCATTTATGCAATATCAGCTTCTGAAGTTCTTCAGCTACACTTTTAGCAATATTTGTTATTTGATATAAGAGCGCAATATCAGACATATATTTCTTTATATACATGGTTTGTACCGATGTCCAAAATCTTGCTTTAGGTACTGGTGGGAGGCGAGGGGAGCAATAGTAACATAGATCATGTAGCCACTGGAGTTGTGCTAATTAAAATCTAGACGTGTATGGTGCCTCTTAACTGACTTAAGCTTGTAATTTCTTAACTCACCTATATGTTAGTGAGGAAATTAAGTGTTACTGATTAAGCATCAAGTGCTATATTTTCTTTTCCTTTCAGATCTGTTTTTAGCTCCTTTAATATACATGCATTTTTTGTAGATGAGATTTGTGACTTCCTTATGAATAAATTAGCTGGTTATAGTTTGAAGTCTAATCACTGCTGATGACAATGTCCAAGGTTCGTGAGTTGGCTGAAAAGGAGTCTGAAAATGGCGTCTTCAGACTACTCCGAAGTGATGTTACTCGATTTCTTACAACCATACTTATTGGCACAACGTATTCCTCTTTCATTGATCTTAGTATTGAAAAAAAAAAATCATTTCTTCAACTTGAATATATCATCTTTCTCATGTTAGGCTATTTTTTTGTACTCAGTGTGGTCAATTACGAAATCTTTCACGAATGACTAGAGCCCACTTTCCCCATTTTTTAGTCAAAATATAATAAACTCACCCTTAAAAGAAAAAATAACACAAAGCCGTATGGGCATTGGTAACAAATTTCACGAAATAATTTTCGTGACAATCATTATTTCCTTGTTTTAGTGTACATTTGAGATGTTGATAATGAAATAATTAAAATTAGCTATAATGACAGAGTAACATCTTCACATTTTGGAGGTAAGGGTACCCTTTTAGTCCTTGATGAGAAAGCTAGTGAGATTTTAGACGATTTCCAATAAAAATAATATCTTTTGTAAGCTCCAAAGCTTTTTGATTCGTAAAGTTTATTGCTTTATTACCCGTGCTTTGATCATTAGTAAACATACTTAGATATTCATGTTATTTGCTCTAATAATCACTTTGAGTATGACGTAGATTTTGTTAACTGCTTGATGAGAACAATAAGGACCAACTACTATGATGGTTAAGTTAAATTTGAATTCTCTAGGAACAGTTCTATCTGATAAGAGTCTAAAGAAAAGCAATTACAAATCAAGGAGGCAGTCTCCACCTCCATGTGTGGCTTACTTTGAGCGAATCCGCCAGTTAATAGTCTTCCCAAACTTAAAAATCTGGTTATGCACAATACTTTATTCATTGCCTAAACACTTATTTATAGGCTCTACAATATAAGGAGATATATAATAAAGTTTCTAAAGATATGTTAATTCTAATAATTAATAATATGATGACTAATCAACAAGTTCCTTAGAAATAAAGATAAAGAAGTATAACAAAAAAATATATAGATGGAATACCATTGTACAGTTCTGAATACATTGTCACAACATATTTAGAAGGCATTGTGATGTGAGAGGCAACTAAATTTAAGAATTTAGAATCCACTACTAATTTATTTTATTCAACCTGAGAAAATAGTTAAAAAATCTTTTTAAATAGAAAAAATGGTCGTTAAAGCAAGATTAGGTTTGGGGATTTAAATTATGCACAATAGGTGAAAACATTATTCCACTAAACACCTAATGCTTATATCCTGAGACAGTTACCTATTTAATCTAATGTTATTTGGGAAGTGAAATAGAATGGTCCTTCTATTTATCTAAAACAATATATGTATTTTATAGTTTCTTTATATGTCCCATTTGTTGGGTATATATATTATAAATGACTAGTGATAAGAAATCGATGGCTAATTAGCTATTATTTTGTGGAATATAATTGAAAGCCTGAGACAGGTTGGACATGACATTGGTGAATTAGAAAATCTGATTTCAAAGATAATATTTTAACAAAATGGAGGATTTTGAAAATGATTTCATGTTCATGTAGACATTTTATTTTGAAAATAGATTTCACAAAATATTTTATAATGAATGGAATTTTGAATTCACCACCATTATAAAGTTAAACTTATGTGAATTTGAGGACGTTTATTTATTTTATCTGTTTTTGAAAAAATTTTATTTTTTTAATTGGAAATTAGACCATGCCACCGTTTGTTACAAAGTATAATGATAATTGCCTTAAGAGTATTGAAAGAGTTTAGTTGATCATCATTACAATCCTGTCCAAATTTGTTGGCCGTCAACCAATTTCAAGGTTTTGTTACTTGAGGTTCAACAGTTAATGTAAAATTATGTGCATGCACAAATAATGAAAATGATTGAACTTAATACATGTAATGATAATTAATGTACACTAGCAATTCTAACAAAACTAAAGTGTATTCCCCACATCTAGAAAGTCAAAACTTTGCCTCATTATAGCTAATTTTGACTATTCCCTCTATTAGAATCTAAATTGTCTTTAAGAAAATTAATGACAAATAAGTATTGGTGGAATGCAAATAAAATGTGAAAAATGTGACGGATTGACAATTTAAGTACAGTAAAAAAAAATTATTAGAGACCGTTAAAAGTCCTGCCAACATGCATGACTAAACTAAAAAAGAATGCTCCTCACCTTCAAAAAGTCAAAAGTCACCATCTTTAAGTTTAACTTTGATTATCCTATCGCCAGAATCTTGTTCCATCATTATTCAAGATTTATTTTGTGCAAATTGAAGTAGACAATATTAAAACAAAATTAAGTATCTAAAGCTAAAATTCCAACTGAAAACAATTGGAATGAAAATCTAAACCATAAATCAAGAAAAACTTAAAACTACTCAAAATTTTATTAATTTTCTGTATTCTCTCTCTTTTCTATATGCTGAAAGCAAATGGATAAATATCTTCAACCACAATCGATATTCAAGATAGGAATGTAAGTAGTTTGTACACTTTGGTTAATTAGTTATTTGCTAGATTTTGAAGACTCAAATGTTTCATTTGTTGTTATAGAAGTTAATCAAAAGTGATCATTAGAGTTTTCCTTGACTCGAATAAGAAAGTTACTTGTATTCCATTGATATTGTTACTAGTTCTATCATTTTATGTGTGTTTAAATTATATAAAAATCAATACAAACAAATTATTGTCTCATTGTCTTATTTCATTCACTATGTGTGTTTAGGATGAATAATCATGCATTCCGGTAACCACCTCTTGTTGAGAGGTATTTAGTAGAATTTGTGTGTGTTTGGATTAGTTTATTTTGTAATCAAAATAATTTTTAATCAAAATCATTTTAAGAGAGAGCTTTTGAAAAAAAAATGATTATTTTCTAAAAACTAATCTCTCCCAAATATGCTATTAGAATTGATGTCCAATGAAGATAATATAGTGTAGTATATAGATCTGAATAAAGATTGATGTTGATAGAGACCTTGTAGTGCTACATTTATTCTCAATAGAATGATGCTACACGTACAACTAGAAAAAATAGTCTGAATTTTTAACAAAGTTTAGATAGAATAAAGAAGGGTTGTTAGATGAAATTAAGTAATGGAGACCATTCATCAATCCAAAGGTCAAAAAACTTGTCAATTCATTCTGTCAAAAATTATGGCAAGAAAACTCTTGCTATATAATATTTTACTTCTCAATATTTGAAAATAAAACATGTGATTTAAGTTAAAACAACAACTTACTATTTTATTGTCATTGAGTAAGGGTGTAATAGCATGACAAATGTATTGGGCTATTAAAATATGCATTATGTATGATTTTAACTCGATTTGACCTCATTTTAGAGTGGCCCAAAGCAGGCTTGGTTGGCTCAACAGTCCGAAGGTGATTTTTTTATATTGCCATGAAGGTGATGCTTTTTAAGTACCAACTAATATTTTAATTTAATAATTTGTTAATAATATAACTAATTATACACATGAATATATGATAGTCACTTTACAGTGTTACTAATTGCTAATAATTACTTTAGGGCTTCATGTTATTTCATAATTACAGCTCTATGCATGTTGTATAATAACAGAATTGATTATCTTATAAAATGAATTGGATATAGAGTGTATATTATAGAATTGGTTTTAGCAAGACTAGCTAAATACTTGGAATTGTTTGAGTTATGGGAATGAGACCCACACACCAAATCACACAAAAAAACATGGATTCTTTTGCGGAAGTTAAGGGAGAGATGGACGGCCAAACCAAAAAATTTTGCTATAATTGAGGAAGAGACCTACGACCAAAGTGGACAATTGTGCCAGAGTTGAGGGAGACCAAACATAGGAGGTGTGCCAGAGTTAAGCATGCCTGGGGTTAGGGATGAGATATTAGAGGGTTATTTTGGGAAATCAGTGATGTTTATCACAGATCATTTCTTCACATCAGATTTCCACATCAGTAAAATTAAACGGGATGTCCTCTTGTGATTGGGCTAGCTGGACGAGTTTCAAAACCCAACTAAATCCAAAGGTACCACAGAATGCATTATTTATCTATGTCTACGTCGTTATATTTGATGATGTGACACTTTACAAACCATATAGCTCTATATTATATTATGTGATGGTGTGGCTCTTCCAAAAACATGCCACATCATCTTATTTGTTGATATGACATACCAAAAGACTCATTCAAGTCGGATAACGTCACATTCTTTTATGTACTGACGTGGCTTCCTTTAGGCCATGTGTAATTCCACATCATATTATATGTTGATGTGATCTCAGTCAAAGACTTTTACAAGCCATGTAATACCACGTAATGTCATGTGTGTTGACATGGCCTCATCTAAATACTTTTACAAGTCATTTAACATCACATAATGTTAAGTGCTGACACCGTCTGCTCCAAATATATTTAAAATTTCATTAATGAGCAAGTAAAAACTTTTCATATTTAGTCAATAAATTTATATTTTTATTAAAAAATATGACAATAATATAAATTCTAGTGACATTTTTATGAATAGCGTTCCTATCATATTAACTAACTTTTATTTGTTGTTTTTTTATCTTTTTTTAATTTATGCTTTGTATAGTCACTGTAAGATGACAAATAAATCAAAATTACAAATAAATCAAAATTACAGTTTAAAACATTTGATTAAGCTCACATAATATTAAAAAAATATGTAAATAAATTTAAAAATTAATTTTCTATCAAAGTAAAAATAAAATATATTGGCACATATTTAATTCATAAATTAAGTTATTATAACAAAAAATAATATATAAATTTTATTAAAATTTTTATATAAATATTAATCTACAAGTATCCAAATGTATGTACTCCATAAACCAATATAATATTATAAAAATATTCATAAATTATATTAAAAAATTAACTATAAATATTAAAATATAAATATTTATAAAAATATAAATAAATTATATTAAAAAATAATTTATAAATATTAATATGCAAGCTCCTACATATGCGAGCTAATGAGCTTGTAATTATTAATTTAATTTTCTTTCTTCGTCACGCATTGACGCTTGCACTAACCACGAAGTCTTCTTTCAATTGTGTACTTTCAAAAGAGAAAAAGACATTAAATCACACACACACACACATAACGAGACGATGAAGGAAAAAAAAATCATACATAAATTTGCATAGAAACTTGTTAACAAAAAGGACCACAAAAAAGCACGCGGCCCCTTTAATAATAAAAAAAGACTTGTTGGTCAAGATTGTTTGTTTGTGGACTGAAACAGCTTTAAACGCGTTTTTATTTTTTCTTTTCTTATTTATTTTAATATTTGTATTACTTTTTAAATTTAATTTTAACTTTAAAAATTTATTTGATCATAGATAATTATTTCTTTTACGTTTAATGTATTTTATTTTATTTTTTAACATTATCTTAATTTTTTAAAGCAGTGATGTATGTTCATAACTGACATGTTGGCTCTAATTTATTTAATCTAAAAAATTAAATATTACTGTGATCTTCTTTTTTAATTCAATTATTTATTTTCTTCTTTTTAGAAGATGACTCCCCTCATCAAGTTAATTAAAAAAAATTTCAATAAAGTGAAATTGATGTAAAGTGAAGTATCTAGAACTTAAAGGGAATACATTTTATTGCATAACTTTCAAATAATATTTGAGACAAAAATAAAACGGTAAAGTTAAGAGACGAAAATTAAGACTACACATCAAGTTCTAAAATTTTTATATCATGTATTAAAATAAATTGGCCTTTATATGGATTAATTATTGAAAATCATGTTAAATTAATTTATAATAAACAATTAAAATTTAATATTGAAATATATATGTGTTGAATGATGAGAAATAGAACAATGTTTTTTTTTTTTTAATAATCAAATGGTTGGCCAAGATATGATTTTGTGTTTATACTTTAAATATTTTAATGTAGACGTGTTATGAAGCTTTAGTTAATCTGATTTAGTGAAAATATTTTTATAATATAATGTTCAAATGTAGAAATTTTTAAAGAGATTATGTATACAATTAATTATTAATGTGGTCTTCTTTCTTCACCACGCATTGAGGCTCGCACCAACCACTAAGTTTTCTTTTTATTGTGTAACTTTCGAAAAGAGAAAAAGACTTTAAATTACACACATAAACACACAGAAAGACGATGAAGGAAAAAAACATGCTACATAAATTTGCATAAAAACTCATTAACAAAAAGGACCGCAAAGAATGTTATTGAAAGACCACAAAGAAGCACGCGGTTCCTTTAATAATAATAATAATAATAATAAAAAGACTAATTGGTCAAGATTGCTTTTTTGGAACCCAAATAGCTTTAAACGCGTTTTTGTATTTTTTTTTTATTTTAAAGTTTATATTATTTTTTAAATTTGATTCTAGCTTCAAAAACTTATTAAATCATAGACAATTATTTATCTCCTGTTAAATATAATATTTTTTTCTAAACATAAATTATTTTACACAAATTTTTAAAATTAAATTTATTTGAAATATCCGTTTGTTTTGATAAAATTAGCTCCTTTAATTTGTGTTGAAAGTAAATGTTTACTTTTAAACATAAATCACTTTAATCAAATTTATAAAATTCTCTAACTAAAATTAAATTTTTAGAATCAATTTATTTAAAATTTACATTTACAGATATAATGTAAATACCTTTTTTTTTGTGCTTTTACGAAGTGTAATATTTTTCGGAGCACTGAGATTGTTCTTTTTGGCAAAATATTCTTTAGCAGGTTTTGAACTCCCGACATTTATTGCAAGTAAAGGTCATTATCTTATTAAAATTTTAATTTATTTATCATTAAATCACTCCTTATAGAATAAATCTAATATAAATATACTTGTAGATTTTATGGGGACCAAGTGCTAATAATAAAGAATAATCGTAGATAGATGTGCTTAAAATATCATTAATTAATAAAAAGGACCCCAACAACTACCCCGATGTGATAGAGAAAGACTAATTGATAAGACTAGTAGATATCGTGTTGGACAAGTGCACAGGTGTGGCTTATCGATCTGTTCCCTTCCTAAGATTGAAAGTGCTTGGCCTTGGCTTGAAGTTCTCTCTTGTTTTTCCTAAATACATTTTTGCTTGTTTACTACTTCTCTCAAAACCAAATCACTACTAAGCATGTCTTGAATTTCTCTGTATTTGATTTCCCAATTTGCTGAGTCCACCTTTAGAGGCTAGCTTCCCACTTTGGCTTGTAATTCTTCTTCCCCATCTTCCTTGCCAAACTTATATTCCTTAATAGCAGTTTTGATTTGATTATGATCATATTACTTTCTTTTAACTTTGCTGTATTTTCTTTAGATTTGTCTCGATTTCAAAAATAAAAATAAAAATGAAGAATATTAAATTAAATTAACAAAAAACAAGATTAATGAACATCACTGTGCCTGTCTTTTTTGCAAATTTTCTTGTTTCAAGGCACTATTTTGTTGTGTTTCGTTTTGCATATTTTTACTATATTTCATTAGTTAGCTCCTTGATTTTTAACTTGGTCTGCATTACCGAGCTAGCTGTTGGTATTTATATTGTCCTCATTTTTTGAAATCTTTTTTTATATATTTTTTTCTAATTAACCGGCCTCCTTCAATTATTTTCAGGATAATAACAAAAGAAAGAGTGTGAGAAAAAACTTTTGATTGTTCAAAATTGAGAAAGATCGAGGTCAAAATAAAGGCACCATAGCATACAGCAGAAACATTTATTCAAAGAAAAAGGTAAATGTATGGAAAATTGTACGGGAAATTCTGTTGACTACTGGGCATTCAACATTCAAGATTATATATATATATATATATATATATATATATATAATAATTTTTATGACCGAATTTGTGTTTTAAAAAAATTTTCAAAAATATTTGTGTCTGAATTTGTAACCACTCATTCCGGTTACAAAATTCACAAAACAACCAAATTGTCTTATTATTTTCTGACCCATTTTTTTGTGATATAATTGATTACAAAACTGGTCACAAACTTTTTTGACCGATTTTGTTTGTTTGAAATGCATTTCTAACCTTCAAAAATACGACCGATTGAAATAGGTGACAAAATGGCTAGAAATTTGATTTGTAACAGATTTTCTTTTTTTTTTTTGTGACCGATTCGTGCATCTTTTCTTTTTTTTTTTTTTGTAGTAGATCCCGATCAAGAATCATTAGCCTAATCATTCGTTTTAACAAATTTTCACTATCTCTCAAATTCGTAAAAAAAAAATACAAATTACTTTTCCATAATCTATAACACAAATAACAAACAAATAAATATATCCTTGAGAAACTACAAGACTTTAATGCTTTCTTTTGGGGTATATGTAGGCACTATAGATAAGTTATAATTATAAATAGGGAAAAGAATGTACAGGTCTTTTAAATTTTAAGTCATTTGTAAATAAACTTTTGAATTTTCAAATCTTCTACCAAAACTATAACAATTATATAAATCAACTTTTTCATTCATTTTTTATTTATTCTAAATTGAATACAAAAAAATTGAAGTGAATGAAAAATAAATAGAATAGTTGATTTGTATAATTGTTACAATTTAGGTATTAGTTAGGACAATTTTAAAGTTTAAGGTCTATTAACAAATGACTCAAAATTTAAGAAGTCTGTATGCTCTTTTTTCATATAAAATTTTAATTTAGTCTATTGATTTTTTTTTTGTCATTTCATGGTGGCGTGCTCCAAAAATATTTTAATGTGCCAAAAATATTTTCAATAAAATTTTAGGGTATACCAAATTTAATTCAGCTCACCCAATTTCAGAGAATATATACCACACTTATTTTATATAAAGTTTGGGTAACACATAGTTAGTGAAAACTGAAAATAATATTACTCTACTAGATAAAACTCATAAATAGTCAACTAAGTTAAATAAACTTTCATTTGAAAGTAATTTACTGAATGTATGATAGAGGCCTTGTTTGAAAAACTTATTCTTATAATGCTGTTAATTCTAGTAACAAATATAATTTTTATACAAAGTATTATAGTAGCATGTTTTGAAAAGAAAAAAAAGGATATATTTATGCATTTCCAGACTTGTGATATATATTATTTAAAAATATTAATATAGTTTTATATTACTAAAATAATTTCAATAACGTAATTAAAAAGAGAAATTTTTTTAACACAAAAAAAGTGAATTTTCTTTTAATTTTTTAACATTATCTTAATTTTTAAAACAGTGATATTTGCTCTCAATGATCATGTTTTATGATGGGAAGAAACCAAACTGACATATTGGCTCTAATATATCTAAAGAATTGACCTCAATGATCATGTTTTATGATGGGAAGAAACCAAACTGACATATTGGCTCTAATATATCTAAAAAATTGAACATTATTGTGGTCTTCTCTCTTAACTCAAGTATTCATTTTCTTCTTTCTAGAAGATGATGCTCCCATCAAGTTAATTAAAAAAACTTGTCAATAAATTAAAAGCAGTAAAATTGATGTAAAGAGAGAGCATTTAGATCAGAGAGGGAATACGTTTTATTGTGTAACTTTCAAATAATATTTCTGGGAGGAAAATCAAATCTAGAAAAAAATTTAAGGCATGAAAAATAAAAATTTTTATGTAATAAATTTTACGCATAAATTTTATTAAATTTATATTTGTAAATAAAAATTAATTATGTTTCTTTTATATAATTTGTTCATTAAAAACCATATTAAATTAATTTATAACAAACAATTAGAATTTGATATTTATATTTGGGTCGACTTGAGAATAGAATAGGGCTTTTCTCTTTATAATCAAACGGTTGACCAAGGAACGATTTGTACTGATATTTTTAATACGTAAATGAAGAGATTTTATAAAGTTCTAGTTAAGCTCATTTTATGGAAACATTTTCATAATTCAATGCAGAAATTAATATAGAAATTTAGAAAGAAAATGAAGTATAAAATTTATTATAGAATTTTTTTTCATTCAATAACTTTAATATTCATTTTGGTCCCAAAGTTATATGTTTCATTTGTTCTACATTTTTTAAAACAAGCCAAAATCATCTCACCAAATTCATCGTAACCATTAAATAAAAAATCCTAGCTAAACACTAAACTGTGCCAATGATGTACGTGAGAAAGAGAGTGTGTGTGTGTGTATATATATATGATGTTATGCCAGTAAATCTTGTTAATATTTTTGACATAATTAGAGGGTGGGACCAATTTAGTAAAATTTAAAAATATAGTTATGACATGGCATCTAGTGCAAATCTAAACACATGATGGAACGAAAATGAAGTCTTATTTTTTTAAAGCAGTGATGCATGCTCCCGATGACTCGTGGTCTTCTTTCTTAACTCAATTATTCATTTTCTTGTTTGTACAAAATGACTCTCACACCAAGTTGTTTAAAAAAAATTGTCAATAAGTTAAATGAAGTGAAATTGACGTTAGATTGTTAAGAGAATAAGGTTTTATTGTGTAAGTTCCAAATAGAAAAAGACGTTATACACAAATAAAAAAAGAAGACTATGAAGGAGAAAAAGAAGAATCGTACATAGATTTGCATAAAATATCATTAACAAAAACGACCTAATTTTTACCAAAAAAACCAAACGACCTAATTACTCTCCATTCAGTTAGAAGATACAGTAAAGAAAGAAGGACACTTTTCACATGAAAGAGAGACAATGAGATGGGCACCAAGAATAATAAAGAGGGACTAGTTGGCCAAGGTTGGTTGCCATAAACCAAAAACTTTGGCTTATATGTGAATGCGTGGTAAGGCAAATCTTGCTCCTTTACCTCTTCCCTTAGATTGAAAGTTCAAGGCTTTGTCAGAATTAGAGGCTTGCTTACCATTTTGGCTTGTAATTCTTCTTTGCCGTCTTCTGCTCCAAACTTCCTTTCTTTTTTTTTTTTGGGTACAAGTTTTGATATGATTCTGATCATATTACTTTCGTATAATTCTTTTGTGTTTTCTTTTGATTCGCCTAGATTTCAAAAATAAAAATAAAAATGAAGGAGGAGTAAATTAAAATAAATTTAAAAAAAAAGATTGAAGAACATCATTGTGTTTGTCATTTGGCATTATATTTTTTTGTTTTAAGGCACTATATTTGTTACAATCTGAATTTGGTCTGTAACCGGCCAAGATTAGGGGAGACCCCTAATTCTTAAGCCTTTTCATAACCTTAAATACATATAACATAATTTCCACATGCTACATAATTTAGCTTTCATCAAGATAAATTCTTAAAGTTCTTAGAACCATTCACCATATCACAATAATATGTTTCCCCAAAATACACTATGTACATGATTGTAAGACTCTATATAAAAAATAATCATAAATACTATACAAAATACATCAAGAAAATAGTAACAGTCTAAGTGCTGGCCATTGCAACTTGCTCACACTGCATTGAATTTGTAAATATATATTAATTTTAAACAAATTGACTCAATAAGTTATAAAAAATCTAAGCGTAGCTATACATCCTCGACAAGCAATGATAATAGTAATCAAGTAAGCTATTTAAAATACCTCAAAATTTAACTTATAAAATATAATATGCGAACTGATAAACATTAAGCTGGAATTAACAGAAATTTAATTACAGCCAATTAGCCATATAACTATAAACTTTATAAACTTTATAATGCATAACAATTAATGCAAATAATACGATTGCTAAAAAAATCATAAGCTGAAGAACTAAATAAAACAAATTATAATAAACTAAAATTTATAATCACATTTTAGAAAATTGGGTATCGAACAACCATAACTAAAACTGAATTAATTATATTCTCCGTCTCTATTTCCATCCACCCATCACACACAACCTCTCCCTTTATTACTCTAATTAGAGAACTGAATTCTGAACAAGTCTGGAACTAAATTTTGGGGCTGTGCTCACATAAACAAATCTAAAAGTCTGAAGTCATGCCCACCAATTTGCTGAATATGAGAATCCGAAGTCGTGCCCATGAATTTATTGAATCAGAGAATCGGGGTCATGCCCAGAGATTTAATCATGTGGTTGTCCTTAACCTACTTGGTGCACTAAGTGCATTCTTGTTAAAAATATATTCATAAATAATCATTTAATATTCATATTCTTACATAACCAAATATCCATGCAGAACTCAAATAAGGAAAGACTATTTATCCATTCAGAGTATATTATACTTTGGTAAACAAAATACTAAAATTATATTTAGCAATCAAAATAACTTTCAATACAGAAAATAAAAAAAAAATACATTCTCATCTAAATTTTTGAGGTTATAAATCTATTACGTTAACATATCCTATTTTCAAAAATAAAATAAGCAATAACACACTTACAATTATTATTATATCAGTAATTTAATTTGACCGCTTTATCTTAAAATAACATTATATTATTTTAGGCCAAAATTCCCTATAATATCACAATTAAGACTTGATCTTAAAAGTTATAAGAACATTTACTTGTTACTCACCAAACACATAAAGGAAGGCCATGGTTTAGAACTCCTTCAAAGATCTTATTCGATAACTTCAATCAACCACTTCTAATCTTGAAATTTTTCTCACACAAATAGCTATACCTTTGCCTCCCTAAATGTGCAATAGTGATAAAATATTCCCAAATCCCAATTTTTCACAACAAAAAACATCTTAAAAATTGCCACAAAATTACTACAACTAGAATGTAAATAAATCTACCTTAAGTAATTCATCAAACCCTTAAAACCTCTGCCACAAGGCTAGACAGACCAGCATAAACCAAAAATTTCTGCATCACACACCAAAATTTTTGCAGCTCATCGGTCAAGAGGCAAGATGGAAGAAAAAGGGAAGCTTTAATCATTAAGAAAATTGGCTGACCTAGCACAAAGAACTTACCAAGAAAGGAATTAAATTTGAAGGAGAAAGGAAGGAGAAAAATCACTCAATTCCGCGGAAATGTAAACAGAGAACGTTCTCTGTCAAATAACCATCTTGAACCTAGCTTTTGGTTGGGAAGATGCAGCACAAATTTCATTGCAATGAATTACTATCAAATTTGGTTTAAAGAAATTGCAAATTTAATGTAATCCTGCCATATAGGTGTTATTTTTAGACTAGGAAAAATTTTTTAGGTCATAGTTCAAGAAAAATCATAAATGTAATAAAATGACTCACAAGATTAATAGTAGAAGTACACAAAGGCGACCATACACAATTCGAATATCCTTTTAAAAACCAGGATTATTACATTATCTCAAGACAAGGTAATCCTATCTATCTTCCATGAAATTATTTCATTTTAAAGAAAAGGAAGAAATTTTAAACAGGTGGTTGGTTGTAATAGCTCTTAGACTTAGGTCTTATAATAATTTACTATAAAATAGTTTAAAGAAATTACTTATTTACTTGTAACAGTTTTGATAATAATTTTCCTTTTCAAGCACATAGTGAAGAACCAATTTCAAAGAGAACCCTCCATTGGATCAATGTAATGAGCCTTGCTCAATTTTTAGCAAATGAATCAGATACCTCTTTAGTTCTTCTTCCCTCTTTAATATGACAATTTAGTCTGTTACAACAAAATTTATATTACAACCAACTAATCATGATACAATTTTATTTACACATGCTACAAGATCTATCAAATAGTCACCCCATCAACAAAGACCTTGTCCTCTAAGGTTGGTCTGAAAGAAACTTGTTCTTCAGCTTTTGCAAATTCTTCCATGTTGCATCTTCTCTAGGAGATCCTTCCCACTCCACCAGGCACTTTAGTTGTCTACAATCCATTATGATCAAAAGTGCATTTGGCTAAGATTGCCCTTGGCAATGCTTCTAGAAGTGATGGAGCTGATGTGCCTACAACATTTACAGGTCCTTCTGTAACTCCCTTCCATTTTTTGAGAAGCAATATATGAAACACAGGGTGAATTTTGCAATTTTCTAGAAAGAGTAGTTGGTATGTTACCTTCCCTCCATTCTTGATCACCTGAACTGAACCTTGGTACCTTCTCCCCAACTTACTATTCTCCTTTTCTCTTAATTTATGATGCTTGTAGAATTGTACCTTTAGCCAAACCCAATCGCCAACGGCAAATTCTTTCTCTTTTCTAGACTAGTCATCATGTTCCTTCATTCTTGCTTGAGCTTTATGCCAATTGTCCATCAACTTGAACTATTGTTTAGCCTAATGCATATCTCTACAAAGCAAGTGGCACTTTCCAAAGACTGCTTGATATAGACTTATCTGTATAGTAGTATGGAAACTTGTGTTATACCCATATTTTGCCTTGGGCCAAATTCTTAACAAGCTCTTCTTCTTGGTTCCTCCTCAACAAATTGACATTTCCATATTGGAGTTTAGGATGTTGATTTTGGTTCTAAGGTGGTTTTGCCCTCCTAATTTGTCGAATCAAGGTGTCATCGACATTATCTTCATTTCCTAATGCTTTGGTCAATCTACCCACTTGTCGGGCCAAAGTATTGCTGGTGTTGTTTGTGGACTCAATCAATGGTGTTATGACAATGCTCATTGCTGGGTTATCATATGGACTATATCATGATTGCTTTTGTCTAGTTGTTGTCGGACAATACAATAGCAAGAGTACTTTGGGTAGGTCCTAATACATGTTCAGACATTGCCCTTGTCCTTGACGGGAAAATGGGGCCTGAACCTCCCAAATTTAGCCTCTCTCGTTGAAGCAAACTAGAACTTCGAACAAATTGTCCAATATGGTGATTCACAGTACTCGTTACTATCACAAATTGTTGACACATGGCATGGCTTGTTGATTGAGTATACTATCACAAATAGTATATAAGTAGCCACAACTAAATTAGTAAAAGTCACATGCATAGAACCTATGATAGTTTTTGCGATTTGTGCCTCTGGTTGAGTATAGCCTTGGGATAGACCATACATGGAAACAATGGTATTGACATTATTTGTGTTTCTAACACCAGTAGGCACTGGTTTGGTTGTTGAACACTCACAACCATACCATTTGTCACTTGATTGCTTCTATCTGTAGAGTTGACAACAATGGCATTGTTGCCATTGCTATTGGCATCATTGTCGTTATTATCTTGTTGAGAGCTAGATAGAGTAGTACCAGACATTCTTGGTACTAAAGTTCCACTTCTCAATTGCATGAGAAAACCATATTTCTAAAATCAAGAATTCACAAAATTTACTTTCAACTAAGTTCCACTGGGCATGCCAATTTGTTTGTGGGGAAATTTGTCAAAAAATTGTCAATCAATTTGACAAATGAAATCCCTAAGCTTTGTCACTAACTTGACGAAATTCTGATTCCATTATCAATCTACGAAGGGAATCTCCTCCTATGTAGTGTCCAATTGCTCTCTTGACAACAATTACAAGCATCAAATGAAAATCAAGTATAATCATGAAGAGTTGATAAAAAATAATCATGCATTAGCAAATTGACAATGAGATAATCTTGGCAGTTCAAATTGCTTTAAATTGACAAAAAAGTATAAACTGACAAGCAAAGAAAAAACTAGAAAGCAAATGACTAGAAAAGAAGAATGTCAGAAATTAAAGATACGAAGAAAGTAAACAAAAAACATGAATTAATTTAAGTAAAATGCATTAAACTGAAAATAAAATTACAAGAAAATAGAAGTGAAAGGCATACTTGAATTAATCCTTTGTAATCTATTAGTGTTTTTGGAACTTCGGATGTTTTAGCATGTGTTTTCGAAATAGCCAACTCATATTACAAATGACTAAACTAGTATTTATAGGCAAAAACATAACTTCCTAAATCCTAATATTTTGCTACTTCTTGGAATACAGATGTCGTACATGAACTTCATTTATGTTTATTCAGTCTAATTATAATATCTACCTAGATAACTGCAAACATTAGCATCAGTATCTTTATCGAATTTCAAATTCAAATGTCTTCAAAATAACCACTATCATCCTTACCTTGTTTTTGCATTCGAAATGAGACTTGTAACTGTCACTGCTTTGTCAAAGCTTTCTTTGATCATCTTCAAATTTACAAGGGTTGACGTCGAAGACCATCTACTCTCCTTTTGTTCGACAACCTTTCGTTCAACAAACTCATATTTTTACTAACTCAATTTACTCTTTTCATTTTGTCGATATTGAAATAATTTTTTGACATTCCTACATGTTGCACGTCAAAAGTAGATTTTGACGTCACCAACACTAATCCTTCTGAGAACTTTTCTAAGTGCTTTATGTCAAAACCACTTGCTGCATTACCGTTCAACAAAACTTCGTAGTTTATCTGATGTCAAGCCCATGCTGTTTGTCAATGTTGGATCATTATTGCAAACAAGTTTTTGACACAAAGCTCCATGGTTAATCTTATGTTAAGCCCATGTTATTTGTCAACGTCGTATCACTACTAGTACTATAGAGAAGATTTTGACAAAATCTTCAAATCCTTCTTATCTTCATACTCATCCTGTTACAAGTCTTCTTTTGTCAAAAAGATTTATTTTTTATACCAATACAAATATAAATACTTGTATATCTTATAAACGTTTGCTTAAGACATATGGGTCGAAATACATTACTAATCCATCAATTTTTTTCAAGAATGTATTTTATTGTTTTTTTATGCAAATGGTAGTACACATAGATTACTTAATACTATTGGCCAAGATATCAATGGTATGCTTGGGGTCCTAGAGGAGTAGGCAACTGAGACTTACTCAAAGGATTACTTTTAATGATTCTTTTCTCCTTAAAAGGAGGTTACTTAATTAGTTCTTGGTTGCTAGGAAATCTTCTTGGGGAGTCCATTTTAAATTTTATTACTATTTAATTCACATAATTCTACACATGTGGCAAAGCTTAGGGAAAAAAAAGGAGTTTAAGTGTAAATCTTTTTTTACACTATCTTTTAATCATATGTTATTACATCATTAAGCAAATTTGAACTCTCAAGTGGTTGTTATTATATTCAAACTATTTTAATGAAATGTCAATGCATTATGGGATAATAGAAAAATTAAATCCATATATATTTGTCAATAACTTCATCATTTGAACTTGTTTTAGATGACAACTATCCTTACTGATTGTGCAAGCAAGATTGTTGACATACTGATGAATCTGACAATAGCTGAAACTCGTTATGTATGTTGCTTCAAGTGCATTGTTGATGACTTGAAAAGGAAAAAGAAGAATTGAATGCAAAGTGGATGACTATGGGAAAAGATGTTGCGGATGCAAATAATAGAGCTGAGGATATTCGGGATGATGTTACATTGTGGCTAGGGAAGGCTGAGAACCTCATTAAAGAGGACACCAAAACAAAAATGACATGTTTTTTGGGATGGTGTCCTAATTGCATTTGGCGATATCATAGGGGCAAAGAACTGGCACAAAAGAGAGAGGATATTAGAAAACTCAAGGGAGCTAACTTTGAAAGTGTTGGAACGTGCTCCTAATCTTCCAGGTGTGGATGATCATTCTTCCCAAGGCTACATTCATTTTAAAAAGCAGAGATTTGAGATATAAACAACTTTTGGATGCAACTGGCAGATGACAACTATATGATTGGTTTGCAGGGGATGGGGAGCAGTGGTAAAACTACACTAGCAATAGAAGTGGGCAAGAAACTTCGGGAAACAAAGCAGTTTGATCATGTCATCTTTACTGTTGTGTCTAATAATCTAGATGTTAATAAGATTCAAAATGATATTGCAGCACCCTTCGGAATTGCATTTGGGAGATAAAAGTAAAATCAGAACGGCACAAAATGCTCTGGAAGACACTAACTAATGGAAAAAAAAATTCTTATAATATTGGATGATGTGTGGGAAAAGATCAATTTTTATGAAATAGGGATTCCATCTAGCGACAATCACAAGGGTTGCAGAGTTCTTCTTACCACGCATGATGTAAGAGTATGCAATTCAATGGGTTGCCAAATGCTAATTCTGCCAAAGCTCTTACCAAACCATGACACATGGATCTTATTTAACCACGATTCAACCACGGTTGAATCATTAAACCGTAAATCAGTTCCTTCACCAATTCAACGATCGGTTCAGAAACCTTGGCATAATATATAACTATAAGACAAAAGAATATATTTCTTAGGTATAATTTTTTATACTAGATGGCTCTTTAACTTCAATAGTTTTGTAAAATTATGAGGAAGTTTATTTTATGGAACTTATGTAACAACCAATAAGCTTTTGTTTGTTTTGACTGCTCGTTAATGCTAGCCTGAAATTTTCATATTTTTTTAAATAAGTATTCACTAAATTAAAAAATTTTTTATTTTTTTTAAACGGGCATTTGAAACACAATATAAATAAGTATTAAATATTTGACAAATCAATTTAAAATACTAGTATGTAAAATTAAAAAAAAAAAACTAAGATATTACCGGAGAGTACTCACCGCTTATTTGATTTCTAAAACCGTAATAAGATTTTCCTTCTAACTCATTGATGATAATTTTGTAAACTGTGAGAATAACATATACTCTCTATCCCAAAATGTTATCAATAATATGTCGTATTGGTAGGTTTTGCAAAATATTAATAACATATTTTGCAAACTGCACTTTACTCTTTGTAAATTGTATATGGAGAGCATTAATAAGAAAATCAAGACATCTAGTTCTAATAAATTTATAATTTGTTATTCACATACTTGTGTTTTATCAAATTTTAAATAATTGAATTTTTTAATCATTGCACTTTACACTCCAAAATTGCACCTTTTAAATTGAGATTAATAGTTTTGCTCTTGTATCACATTAGTATTACTTTTTTTTATTATATGAAGTTCACATTAGTATTACTTTTGGACATTCAAATATTTTTTTCTTTATGCAATAGTAGATAATAGTTGGGAGATCATAGATAAGAGTGCTAGAGGCTTAAAATCAAAACTCTAAATTGACATTATAATAAATTATTTTAGTGTAGTACAAATGAGTTTGGGTCAAAAAAGATTTAACTCGCTTGACAAGAATAATAAATTGGTTCAATTGGTACGTGTTCAATTTGCAACTCAAAATTGATCTATAATATTTTCCCGTTTGTACCCAAAAAAAAAAATTCATCCATTTATTAAATGTGTATAAACAGGTTAACCTTATTTCTTAATCCATTTTTTTACCATTATAAACATCTAAAATGATAATTTTCCCATAGAATCAATCAAAAGCTTTAATAAATGAAGAAACATAAGTGGTGATTTTAGACTTGATATAAATTTCACAAACCCTAAACTTACATTCTGTTCGGTTGCTTTCTTCTAACTTATAACCTCTTCCTGTGGGTTTGTTGGCCATTTGTCCTGCAAGCGAGACTTGAGACTGACACCCCCATTCAAAATAATTGTTTCTGCCTTTTCCTATCACTTCTTATGCTTCTGAAGGTTAATTAAATTCTTAAGATATCATAACTATTCGTTCAAGTAGTCAAAAGTTACTTTTTTTTTTGTACCCGTGAATAAATAGTCAAGAATTTGATTTTATTATTATATTTTGCTTTGGTGGTGCTGCGTAAAAGAACAACAAACTCGTTTAGCAAGTTGTCCAGTCATTCCATCGTAACATCACAAGGAAAGAATAGGACAATTAATGAGAATGAAATTTGGGGATGAAAATTCAAACGAAATATGAACCAATGTCTCATATGCAGGCATCTACATGTGAAAGGACTGTGATTAATGAATTTAGTTTTCTGTCTTGAGTTTTCTATTATTTGTCTTTAAAGGCCAATATCTCTATCTATATATCATCCTACTGAATTTAGAATTGTACTAGTATGCTCTTTTTTTGGGTGGCAAATATATGGTATTCTAGTTTGCTTTGTTTGTTGTAATTTAGTATCGATATTAGAGGGTGCTTTATGTTGCATTTTGTGAATATTCATATGATAGTATTAATAACAAAAAAATTCATTTTATGTTAATTATAAATTTATTTTTATAATTTTACATGATTATATTGTTATATATAAATATGAAATATTTGAAATTATTATTTTTTATGGTACGGCTACACTACTCAAAATTCCTGGTCCCAACAAGAGAATGAGGTTCCTTTCCATTTGAACCAATTTTCTGGTAATTAATTAGGTTTTTCGAGAAAAAAAAGAAAAACTAAAGGAGAAATAAGCTAACGTAAAAGAAATTTTGAGATGAAAAAGCAAAGTCAATCATGGATCAAGTTGCATTACGATGACTTCCAAATCAATGTGAGCATTAACGATGGGAACGACCTTCGAATGGCATCATGAATGGGTTAGAAAATTTGTTGGGATTGGCATTTGACGTATTTAGCGTGGCATGTAGTGAGGCAATTATTTAACTCGTAAATTTAGAAATAATTTTTATTTTCGACAAAGGCTAACATCTTCTACCAAAAAAAAAAACAATGCATTTTCGTAAATATTAATTAGTAATTTTAAAAAAATAGAGTTACTCAACTAAAAAACACGCCTTTTATTTTCTCAAAGCGATTTGTCTTAAGTCCAGTGTTTTCCTTGCCTAATTTAATATTTTATTATTTATAGATTTTGAATATAGCCTGTTCATATTTCTTTTTTAAAATATGAAAATGCAGAAATTCCTATGATAGAAAGAAAAATAATGATTTACTAAAAAAAATAATGTTTGGGTTCTTCTATTATCCTAAAACGATTTTTATTTAAAATATATAAAAAAAGGGAGAAGGAAGCCAGTATATCTTTAAGAGGAAGAAAGAGTCTGTGACTGAGTATTACCCGTCATTTCAGTTTGGGCATTACTGTATAACCAATTTTTTAAGGTATATTTTAGTTAATTTGTATAGTGTTTATTATTTAAGAATTATATTTTATGGAAGAACCAATAAAGTTCTGTTTGTTTTGACTGCTCGCCAATGTTAAAGTGAATTTAAGAAAAAAAAAAAAAAAAAACTACGATACCACAAGAGAGTGCTCTTATTTGATTTGTAAAATAGTAACAATTTTCCTTCTAACTCATTGATGATAATTTTGTAAACAGTGCGAATAACATATTTTCTTTATCCCAAAAAGTTATCAATAATAATAATATGTGTTTTGGTAGTTTTTGCAAAATATTCATAACAACCCAAAAGTAATTGTTCGTAATGAAACTAGACTACAAGGAGAACCTTAGTTGCAAAAGTGCACGTTGAGTTACTGAGAAAATCAAAGGATCTGGTTCTAACAAATTTATAGTTTGTTATTCACATAGTTATGTTTTCTCAAGTCTTAAAATGTTTAATTTTTTTTAATCAATAATGATGAACATTACACTTTACGCTCCAAAATATATCTTTTAAATTGAGATTAATAGCTTAGCTCTAGTGCCACATTAGTATTACTTTTGGACATTCATTTTTTTTTTTTTTTACTTTTTGCAATAGTAGAATAATAGTTGGGAGAACAGATAGAATATTAGAGACTTATTTTAAAACTACTACTTAATGCACAACTCTAAATTGACATTATATATAATAAATTATTTTAGTTTAGTATATAAATGAGTATGGGTTAAAAAAGGATCAACTGACTTCACATGAATAATAAACTAGTTCAATTCGTACGTGTTTAAACCTGCAACTTCAAAATTTATCTATAACATTCACCCATTTATTAAATGTGGATAAATAGGTCAACCTATATTTCTTAATCCATTTTTTACCATTATAATATGTAGATCTAAACTGATAGTTTTTCCCATAGAATTAATTAAAAGCTTTAATAAATGAGGAAACATAATTGGTGATTTTGGGCTTTGAAATTTCACAAACCCTAAAAACTTGGTACTATTTGGTTGCTATCTTTCAACTTCAGCCTCCCCTGTGGGTTTCTTAGCCATATGTCCTGCAAACGAGACTGAACATTGACACAGAATATCAAAATAAATTTTTTTCTGCCTTTTCTTAAGTCATCATTGTGCTTTTGGATTAACTAATTTTTTAAGAGAGCATAACAATATCTACTTCGTCCAAGTAATCAATTTTTTTTGTTCTTTTTAGCCGTGAATAAACAGTTCAAGCCCTGCAAATCAGAATTGATCCATTATTAAATGTGTATAAATAGTTCTTCAACCAATATCTGTTAACCTCTTTTAAACCATTTTAATATTTACATCTAAAAACTTTGCAAAATTTTTACATCTAAAATGATCATTTTCCTATAGAAATTAAAAGTTTTATGAATGAATAAATATAAATTGGCGATAATTTTAAACTTGACGCAAATTACGAAAACCCTACACTTGAATCTATTTAGTTAAATTGTAGCCTCTTTCCTGTGGATTTGTTAGCCATTTGTGTTGCAAGCGAGACTCTACGAGAGTCATAACCAACACAAAGCACTAGATTCTGACTTTATGAATGTTTTATGAGCCAATTGGTTATTCGTATGTATGTGTAGGCTTATTAATGAGTTTAACTCTTATTTTGATTTTTGAACTTTATTTGTGAAATATTGATACTTTAAAAGTAAATTGATTAAATTAACAGTTAGAGTCAAGGTCAACCTTTTTAATAGAATGAAGGGTTAAACTGGTTACATGAGATTGAGTGGTACATAAAATCTAACTTGTTTAATAAATGGTTAAATTCTTAAAAGCCACTAGAAGTGAGCTCAATGCTGACATAAGAGTAAGGCCAATTAAGTGCGTGTGTTTTAGGTCCCATAATTTTTCATTGTTATACCATATTGCTAATGATATTATATATGTGTGTGTGTGTGTGTGTGTGTGATGAGAATATGATTTATTTATAAAATTACTTTTAAAAAGAATTACTATCATAAATAAAAGGCATATATATTCTTTTACTTTCTTGCTTAATACTAAATTAGTCTCCTTTATTATATTATTTCCTTCTCTTTCTATTAACCAACTACCACTTAGTAACTATTATTGACAAATCTTATTTTTTATCTCTTGTTTATCTATTCTTCCAAATTTTCCTTTCATTCAAGCTTAGTTCCCGAAAGTTTTCAAACAGTCTATTTTTATTTATAAACTCAAGTTTTTTTTTAAAAATTTTAAACATTTATCCACACATTCTTCTTTATTTTATTTGATTCTTCCTTGTCAATCGCACTCTCTTATCTACAGGACTGTTATATCTTATTCTCAAGGCACACTATTATTTTTTTAAAAGAATAATATCAATCAAATGATATACTCTCACAAAGTGATATTCTCTGCTTAACTTCAATAAATAAAAAATTATTTTACAAGTTAGCTTTAGGAAAGTTTAATTATGTTTTCTAATTGCTATCTCGTGTTCATTTTTCTTACTATGTTTTATAGCAAATCTGTATATGCGTCATTAGGGAAAACATAGAAGCATAGCCTGGCCTGAAAACTTGTAAAAAAGCCTACTTATTAGACAGGCTAACATGGTTTTTGCATAAGCACTCGTGAACAGCTTCACCGACACCGTGCACAAACACCACCCAAATGAATACCACTAACCACTCAGTTCACCGCCCACTGGTGACCGAATGAGCATCCAGTGGCGCATGGACGAAGTAGATTGACTGCCAACAGGATAGGAAGCACAAACGGAGAATAGGGAAGCTGGGAGCTCACTCTCGGGCGAGCTGAGGCAAAGCATACGCAAAGATGAAATGCAAGCCGGAGGTCCAGCTGTGCAAGTCATGATCATCGTCAAGCTCACAAGACGGGAGGGTGGGGGGTTGGGGTTGGACGGCGCATCGTAATAGCACAAAAATGGAAAGGGGGAATTAAGGAATAGGGAGTGAGAAGTCAAAAGCCACGTTAGGGTTTCTTTTTATAAATATAAGTTAAAGAATTATAATATTTTGAGAAATTAAACTATTATATAAAAATAAATATTTTAATTATATAATATATATATATATATATAAGTAAAAAATAATAATAACTAAACAGGCTGCCTTGTCTGGACTAAAAGACTTATGTTTAGGGCCATAACCTGACATATTTAATTAAATAGGCTTGTTAAAAAGCCTTGGCCTAGCCTAAATATTAAACAAGTCAAGCGAGGCCAGGCCTAATGCCAGTTAGGCCATGGGCCCCTGACTGGGCGCCTGACTTGTTTTCACCCGTTGCGTCATAAATCAGTTTGCACAAATAGGACTAGAAAACTCGTTTAGCAAGTTGTTAGTTGTCCTCCGTCGAGACCAGTAACATCAGAAAACATGGTGATCTTCCACAAATAATATCCAAGGAGTGAATAATAAATACAACCATGAGAAAGAAATTGGAGACAAAAATTTAAACGAAATAAGAACCCAAGTCATGCATGCATCTATACGTGGAAGGATTGTAATTATTGGAACGACCTAGAATTAGCATTATGGAAGGGGTTTAGAAAATTATTCCATTTGATTAGTCTCTTGACTTATTTAATGGGGTGAATGGAGACATGGACATGTGTGAAAAAGTAGTCCACAAACAAAGTTTTATTGTAAAACTAACAAAATGATGGGCCAGGTTTTTCTATGCCAATCCACGAAAAGGATCATATAAGAGACCATCTTCAAATTCAAATGACAAAGAATTCAATTGTATTGTAATTGAAATATTGATGGATCTACATGCATGGTGCCGGAATTTTGAGCTCTTAATTCCTTCAAGATTGAGATTTCCACAACTCTGAAAATTTTCATCCACTGTGATATCTTAGGTATTTTAAAATTATATGAATTAATTAAATCCAAATTAAGACGAAAGTGTTGAAAACTTAATGAAAGTTGTTGATGCATGTTTGCAAAATATGTTGAAAGGCAACAAGCTCTTGTTGATGTCGAATGATTGTCACATATTTACTAAACTACAAAAATTAAAGTTTGGAAGTTAGTAGGAGTATTTGGGTAGTTTACAAATAGAGGATACATTTCCTTATTGGCTTCAGACACTGCCAAATTTGAGAGTACTAATTTTACAAGAATAAGTTTCAAGGTCCTATTACCAATTTGAAGACTAAGCATCTATTTCCCAGTTTAACTATGTTTGATATCTCATACAATAACTTCCAGGGACAATTACCAATAGCTTACTTAAGAATTTTTAAAACCGTGACGAATGTTGTCAATACAGAAAATGGTTTGCAATATCTGTATTTTGATGAAGGTCTTTCATTATATGGTAATTCATTCGATGTAACATGAAGGGGTCAAATATCATGCTCATGAGAATTCCAACAAACTTTGTAACTATTGATTTATCAAAGAACAAATTTGAAGGAGAGATTCCAAATGTCATGGGAGAGCTTCATGCATTCAAAGGGCTCAACCTTTCCCATAATAGACTCAACGATTCTATTCTCGGATCTATCGGATGTTTGACAAACCTTGAATCATTGGATCTCTCATCAAATATGCTTACTGGTGAGATTCCTATGGAATTAACCAATCTGAACTCTCTTGAAGTCTTGAATCTTTACCAAAATCATCTTCTAGGAGAAATACCTCAAGGAAAACAGTTCAATACATTTTTGAATGATTCCCATGGGGGAAACTTGGGGCTATGTTGATTTCCATTGCAATTAAAATGCAAGAAGGAACTTGAACTACATTCTCCATCTTTAGCGACCTTCTACCATGAAGAAAAATTTGGATTTGTTTTGGAAACTAGAGGCTATGGGATATGGATGTGGAATGGTATTTGGAGTGGTCTTGGGATGTTGTGTATTGTTAACAGGAAAGCCTCAATGGCTTGTGACGATGGTTGGAGGCGAGCTTAATAAAAGGGTGAAAAGGAGGATGAGCATGAGGATTCGTGAAAATCGTGGAAGAATGAATGAGTTAGTGCGGATGGCCTAATTGGTATGCATGTCTTATTGCATCTCTTTTCTCTTTGATTTTATTTCTGCCTTTCTTTAAAAATAAAATTTGTGCATGATTTCCTCTTGTTACTCTTTTTTTTTTTTCTGTGCAACTTTTCACTCTTAATTGCATAGGAGATTTGATTCAGCTTTGAGTTGTAATATGAATATGTTGTACATTATTAGCCTTGAGCCTGGAATAATGTATTATTTAATATATATAATTGCAAACAAGCATTATATATATTAATAGCTATTATTGTATATATGTAAGTCTGGTGTTATGAATTTGTATGTCTGCGTAATGAATAAATTATACCAGTGTCACACTTTATTCAAGTATCTTATTTCCCAGTTTCACCATCATATACCTTTTATTCAAATTTCAACCTATCTAACCACCCTAATTAGTTTCATCCTATGGAATGTTTCTAGTGTTTAGTAATGACTTCTAGTCAAGTAGTATTTGACCTGATTTACCTTGACTAAGGGAAGTTCCACATCTAAAATGCTGAGTATCACTATGAGGGACACAGATTCATTATATGCGTTTGCACTTGAGCAAAAGATGGAAAATAAAAGATAGTTAAAATTTAAAACAATAAAGCATATGGCACATCTAGGCCAAAAGGCCAACTTGTTCAAGAAGAATGAAAAATTAATTAAGTTGCATTTAAATCTGCTGGAAATACATCACAACAGTAGCATATATATGGAGGAGCTTTTGTACCCTTCATATTACTTGCATAGATATTCGCCCCAAGTTCTTCAAGTTGGGTGAAGCACCGAAGCTACAACATTAGTTGAAACAGCCACGTATAATATCATTTGGCAAACTGTTAAGCAACACTTTTCAGAATGCACAGTCATTACCATTACTCATAGAATAACTTTAATGAATCCTTTATAGCAGGTAAGCATAACTTGCTTTTCTTTCTTTCTTCTTTATATGTCACCTTTTTCTTTTTCTCATAAATTTGAATATGATTTCTCTTCATGTTGATCCCTGTTTTATTAAGGAATTTGGTTCATCAAAGAGTTTGCTCAAGAGAAAATTTTAATCTCCTGCTCAACTAGTTGCGGAAAACACAGTCGGGTTTTGAAAGTTGAGCTTGAAACCAGTTTCAAACCAAGAGAAATCCTTGGCCCAAGAAATTCTCTACGACTTTATGTAAGACTAATATGTACCCCCACATTCCAAAAAAAAAAGTAAGACTAATATGTGGGGTGACCATTAAGTTTTTTTTTCTTTTGGTAGATTAAAATTTAGGTTAAGAAAAAGGCTCGTCCTAGTCCAGGATGTGACCATTAAGTTCTTTTCAAAGACCAATAAGGTAAGGCATATACATCATTATTAAAATAAAAACAAATCTGGTTTGGTGAGAAATTATTAGGTAGGCATTGTTTACTTTAAACACTTAAATATGCTTTTAATGATATGTTTGTATTTACGATCATGAGAGAGAAAAATATGTGTAACGTGACTCACATAAATACAAACATGTTAAAAACTTATTTAAGTGTTTAAAATGGGTAATGGTTATTCAAGAATTTGTTGAAAGTTGTATGTAACTCACTCTTTTTAACAGATAATTATAAATATATCTATAGATAATTGTAAATTTTGCGCCCTATTAAACTTCAATGTTCTTGTGCAAGCTGGATGCCAAAATGAACATACCCTTTAAAACATGGCCTCAATAAGCATTCAACTTTTAAATGTATATTATAACTTATGCCAAAAGTTTTTTACTCTATCTTAGTTAGAAATATAAAATATTTATATGTATACAGTTTTACTTTGGCTAATTAGGTTTTTAAAAAGACGTAATTATCCAGATGATTCTAGAAATTGATGATTTGTCATCCAATATAAAGGCACAAACTGATGATTCTGGTATACTTCATTTGATGTGTTTTTCTTATAATCAAAGTTAGTATGCTTGTTTTGAAAGAATACCCTACAACTTATCACCGGATGGATCTTCATCGTACCTCAAGTCATTAAATGGGCCTTTATCCAAATCTAAGTCTGGCAGCTTACATTTCCATCACATTTTATATATGTCTTTCTCATTGTGCACACAAACAATGCATTTTGATAAATAATTTTTATATATGAGTTATTTAAAAAAATTTAAAAAATAGTGTTAAGGAGCTAGAAAAAAATCCATTTATTTTGTCAAATCGAGTTGTCATAAGTCCAATGTTTTCCTTGCCAAATTTGATATTTGTATTGTTTAGACAATTTGAATACAGCTTGATCAAACTTTTTTAAAATTCGAAAATAAGGAGATTCCTATCAAAGGAAAAAAATTTAATGATTCATTTAAAAAGAAATAAACGGTGGGTTCCTACGTTATCCTAAAGGGATTTTTATATATTTAAAATATAAAAGAAAATAAGATGGAAGAAAGAGAAGGAAGCTAGCTAGTATATTTAAGAGGAAGAGAGAGCTAGTGAAAAAATATTGCCCATCATTTCAGTTTGGGCATTACTCTATAATCCATTTTTTTTAAGGTATTCTAGTTAATTTATCAAGTATTTATTAGTTAATAATTTTATTTTATGTAACAACCAACAAGCTTCTATTTGTTTTGACTGCTCGTTAATGATAACCTAAATTTTCATATTTTTTTAAATAACTATTCACTAAACCAAAAATTTTTATTTTTTTTAACAGGCATTTGAAACACAATATAATAAGTATTAAATATTTGACAAATCATTTAAAATACTAGTATTTAAAAATTAAATAAAAACTAAGATATTACCGGAGAGTACTCACCGCTTATTTGATTTAAAAACCGTAATAAGATTTTCCTTCTAACTCATTGATGATAATTTTGTAAACTGTGAGTATAACATATACTCTCTATCCCCAAATGTTATCAATAATATGTCGTATTGGCAGGTTTTGCAAAATATTAATAACATATTTTGCAAAGTACACTTTACTCTTTGTAAAGTGTATATGGATAACATTAATAAAAAAATCAAGAGATATAGTTCTAATAAATTTATAATTTATTATTTACATACTCGTGTTTTATCAAATTTTAAATAATTGAATTTTTTAATCATTGCACATTTCGGTCCAAAATGCACCTTTTAAATTGAGATTAATAGCTTTGCCCTGGTATTACATTAGTATTACTTTTTTTTTTTATATGAAGTCACATTAGTATTACTTTTAGACATTCAAATATTTTTTTTCTGTATGCAATAGTAGATAATAGTTGGGAGACCATAGATATAGTACTAGAAGCTTAAATCGAAACTCTAAATCGACATTATAATAAATTATTTTAGTTTAGTATAAACAAGTTTGAGTTAAAAAAGGATTTAACTCGCTTCACAAGAATAATAAATTGGTTTAATTGGTACATATTCAATTTACAATTCAAAATTGATCTATAATATTCACCCGTTTGTACCAAAATAAAAAATTCATCCACTTATTAAATGTGTATAAACAGGTTAATCCTATTTCTTAATCCATTTTTAACCATTATAAACATCTAAAATGATAATTTTTCCATAGAATCAATCAAAAGCTTTAATAAATGAAGAAACATAAGTGGTGATTTTAGACTTGATATAAATTTCACAAACCCTAAACATACATTCTGTTCGGTTGCTTTCTTCCAACTTTTAGCCTCTTCCTGTGGGTTTGTTGGCCATTTGTCCTGCAAGCGGGACTGAGACTGACAACCCCATTCAAAATAATTGTTTCTGCCTTTTCTTATCACTTCTTATGCTTCTGGGTTAATTAAATTCTTAAGATACCATAACAATTTCTATTCGTTCAAGTAGTCAAAAGTTACTTATTTTTTTTCTTTGTACCCATGAATAAATAGTCAAGAATTTGATTTTATTATTATATTTTGCTTTGGTGGTGCTGCGTAAAGAACAGCAAACTCGTTTAGCAAGTTGTCCAGCCTTCCATCGTAACATCACAAGGAAAGAATAGGACAATTAATGAGAATGAAATTTGGGGATGAAAATTCAAACGAAATATGAACCAATGTCTCATATGCAGGCATCTACACATGAAAGGACTGTGATTAATGACAGGAAGGACCTGAGATTGGCGTTTTGGAATGGATAGAAAATTTGTTCATTTGATTTGTCTCTGACGTATTGAGTGGAATGAACTGTGATTGGTATTGGATAGAGCTAGTAACACAGAAGCTTGTGTGCCACTGATTTAGTTTTTTGTCTTGAGTTCTCTATTATTGGTCTTTAAAGGCCAATATCTCTATCTATTATCACCTACTGAATTTAGAATTGTACTAGTATGTTTTTTTTTTTTTTGTGGCAAATATATGGTATTCTAGTTTGCTTTGTTTGTTGTAATTTAGTATCGATATTAGAGGGTGCTTTATGTTGCATTTTGTGAATATTCATATGATAGTATTAATAAAAAAAATAATTTTATGTTAATTATAAATTGATTTTTATAATTTTACATGATTATATTGTTATATATAAATATGAAATATTTGAATTTTTATTTTTTATGGTGCGGCTACACTACTCAAAATTCCTGGTCCCAACAAGAGAATGAGGCTCCCCATTCCTTTCGAACTTTGAACCAATATTTCTGGTATGTCACTTTCAATTAGGTTTTTTCGAGAAAAAAAAGAAAAACTAAAGGAGAAATAAGCTAACGTAAAAGAAATTTTGAGATGAAAAAGCATGTCAATCATGGATCAAGTTGCATTACGATGACTTCCAAGTCAATGTGAGCATTAACGATGGGAACGACCTTCCAATGGCGTCATGAATGGGTTAGAAAATTTTTTGGGATTGACATTTAACGTATTTAGCGTGGCATGTGGTGGGGCAATTATTTAACTCGTAAATTTGGAAATGATTTTTATTTTCGACAAAGGCTAATATCTTCTACCAAAAAAAAAATGCATTTTGATAAGTAATAATTAGTAATTGTAAAAAAATAGTGTTACTCAACTGAAAAACATGCCTTTTATTTTCTCAAAGCGATTTGTCCTAGGTCTAATGTTTTCCTTGCCTAATTTAATATTTTTATTCTTTAGAGATTTTGAATAAAGCCTGTTCATATTTCTTTTTTAAAATATGAAAATGCAGAAATTCCTATGAATGAAAGAAAAATAATGATTCACTAAAAAAAAAATAAAGTGTGGGTTCTTCTATTATCCTAAAAAAATTTTTATTTAAAATATAAAAGAAAAAAGAGAGAAGGAAACTAGTATATCTTTAAGAGGAAGAGAAAGTCAGTGACTGAGTATTGCCCGTCATTTCAGTTTGGATATTACTGTATAACCAATTTTTTAAGGTATATTTTAATTAATTTGTAAAGTGTTTATTATTTAAGAATTATATTTTATGGAAGAACCAATAAAGTTCTGTTTGTTTTGACTGCTCGCCAAAGTGAATTTTCATGTTTAATAAATAATTATTCTCTAAGCTAAAAATTTTTATTTTTTTTAATGAGCATTTGAAATGCAATACAAATAAGTACTAAATGTTTGACAAATCATTTAAAATACTAGACTTTAAAAAAAAAAAACTAAGATATACCGCAAGAGAGTGCTCTTATTTGATTTGTAAAATAGTAAAAATTTTCCTTCTAACTCATTGATGATAATTTTGTAAACTGTGAGAATAACATATACTCCCTATCCCAAAATGTTATCAATAATATGTCGTATTGGTAGGTTTTTGCAAAATATTAATAACATATTTTGCAAAGTGCACTTTACTCTTTGTAAAGTGTATATGGATAGCATTAATAAGAAAATCAAGAGATATAATTCTAATAAATTTATAATTTGTTATTCACATACTTGTGTTTTATCAAATTTTAAATAATTGAATTTTTTAACCATTGCACTTTACGCTCCAAAATGCAGCTTTTAAATTGAGATTAATAGTTTTGCTCTTGTATCACATTAGTATTACCTTTTTTTTTTTTATATGAAGTTCACATTAGTATTACTTTTGGACATTCAAATATTTTTTTCTTTATGCAATAGTAGATAATAGTTGGGAGATCATAGATAGAGTGCTACAGGCTTAAATCAAAACTCTAAATTGACGTTATAATAAATTATTTTAGTGTAGTACAAACGAGTTTGGGTCAAAAAAGGATTTAACTCGCGTGACAAGAATAATAAATTGGTTCAATTGGTACGCGTTCAATTTGCAACTCAAAATTGATCTATAATATTTACCCGTTTGTACCCAAAAAAAAATTCATCCATTTATTAAACGTGTATAAACAGGTTAACCTTATTTCTTAATCCATTTTTTACCAGTATAAACATCTAAAATGATAATTTTCCCATAGAATCAATCAAAAGCTTTAATAAATGAAGAAACATAAGTGGTGATTTTAGACTTGATATAAATTTCACAAACCCTAAACTTACATTCTGTTCGATTTCTATTCTTCCAACTTTCCTCTTCCTGTGGGTTTGTTGGCCATTTGTCCTGCAAGCGAGACTGAGACTGACACCCCATTCAAAAATAATTGTTTCTGCCTTTTTCTTATCACTTCTTATGCTTCTGGATTAATTAAATTCTTAAGATATCATAACAATATCTATTCGTTCAAGTAGTCAAAAGTTACTTTTTTTTTTCTTTGTACCTGTGAATAAATAGTCAAGAATTTGATTTTATTATTATATTTTGCTTTGGTGGTGCTGCGAAAGAAACAGCAAACTCGTTTAGCAAGTTGTCCAGTCATCCATCGTAACATCACAAGGAAAGAATAGGACAATTAATGAGAATGAAATTTGGGGATGAAAATTCAAACGAAATATGAACCAATGTCTCATATGCAGACATCTATACGTGAAAGGACTGTGATTAATGACGGGAAGGACCTGAGATTTGGCGTTGTGGAAGGGTTAGAAAATTTGTTCATTTGATTAGTCTCTGACGTATTCAGTGGAATGAACTGTGATTGGTATTGGATAGAGCTAGTAGCAGAAGCTTGTGTGCCACTTATTTAGTTTTTTGTCTTGAGTTCTCTATGATTGGTCTTTAAAAGCCAATATCTCTATCTATTTTCACCTACTGAATTTAGAATTGTACTAGTATGCTTTTTTTTTTGTGGCAAATATATGGTATTCTAGTTTGCTTTGTTAGTTGTAATTTACTATCTATATTAGAGGATGCTTTATGTTGCATTTCGTGAATATTCATATGATAGTATTAATAACAAAAAAAAAATTTATATTAATTATAAATTTATTTTTATAATTTTACATGATTATATTGTTATATATAAATATGAAATATTTGAAATTTTATTTTTTATGTGTATATCTTTAAGAGGAAGAGAGACTCAGTAACTGAGTATTGCCCGTCATTTCAGTTTGGGCATCACTGTATAACCAATTTTTTAAGGCATGTTTTAGTTATTTTTGTAAAGTGTTTATTATTTAAGAATTATATTTTATGGAAGAACCAATAAAGTTCTGTTTGTTTTGACTGCTCGCCAATGTTAAAGTGAATTTTCATGTTTAATAAAAAATTATTCTCTAAGCTAAAATTTTTTTTATTTTTTTTAATGAGCATTTGAAATGCAATACAAATAAGTACTAAATGTTTGACCAATCATTTAAAATACTCGTATTTAAAAATAAAAAACTAAGATACCACAAGAGAGTACTCTTATTTGATTTATAAAATAGTAATAAAATTCTCCATATAACTGATTGTTGATAATTTTGTAAACAGTCAGAATAACATTTTCTTTTTATCCTGAAAAGTTATCAATAATAATAATATGTGTTTTGGTAGTTTTTGCAAAATATTCATAACAACCCAAAAGTGATTGTTCATAATGAAACTAAACTACGAGGATGAACCTTACTTGCAAAAGTACACATTGAGTTACTGAGAAAATAAAAGGATTTGCTTCTAACAAATTTATAATTTGTTATTCACATAGTTATGTTTTCTCAAGTCTTAAAGGATTAATTTTTTTTTAATCAATAATGATTAACATTACACTTTACACTCCAAAATATATCTTTTAAATTGAGATTAATAACTTAGCTCTAGTGCCACATTAGTATTACTTTTGGACATTCATTTTATTTTTTTTTGCTTTTTTCAATAGTAGATATTAATTGGGAGAACAGATAGAATATTAGAGACTTATTTTAAAACTACTTAACACAACTCTAAACCAACGTTATATATAATAAATTATTTTAGTTTAGTATATATGAGTTTGGGTTAAAAAAGGATCAACTGATTTTACACGAACAATAAACTGGTTCAATTCGTACATGTTAAACCTGCAACTTAAAATTTATTTATAACATTCACCCATTTATTAAATGTGAATAAATCGGTCAACCTATATTTCTTAATCCATTTTTTACCATTATAATATGTAGATCTAAGCTGATAATTTTCCCATAGAATTAATTAAAAGCTTTAATAAATGAGGAAATATAATTGGTGATTTTGGGCTTCGACATTTCACGTTAGGGTTTGTTAGCCATATGTCCTGCAAACGAGACTGACATTGACAAAGAATATCAAAATAATTTTTTCTGCCTTTTCTTAACACATCCTAGGCTTTTGGGTTATCTAATTTTTTAAGAGAGCATAACAATATCTACTCGTCCAAATAGTCAATTTTTTTATTCTTTTTGGCCCGCTGTGAATAAACAGTTCAACCCTGCAAATCAGAATTGATCCATTATTAAATGTGTATAAATAGTTCAACCAATATCTGTTAACCTGTTTTAAACCATTTTTAATATTTACATCTAAAAACTTTCCAAAATATTTACATCTAAAATGATCATTTTCCTATAGAAATTAAAAGTTTTATGAATGAATAAATATAAATTGGTGATAATTTTAAACTTGACGCAAGTTACGAAAACCCTGCACTTGAATCTATTTAGTTAAATTGTAGCCTCTTCCTGTGGATTTGTTAGCCATTTGTGTTGCAAGCGAGACTCTACGAGAGTCATAACCAACACAAAGCACTAGATTCTGACTTTATGAATGTTTTATGAGCCAATTGGTTATTCATATATGTGTAGGCTTATTAATGAGTTTAACTCTTATTTTGATTTTTGAACTTTATTTGTGAAATATTGATACTTTAAAAGTAAATTGATTAAATTAACAGTTAGAGTCAAGGTCAACCTTTTAATAGAATGAAGGGTTAAACTGGTGGCATGAGATTGAGTGGCACATAAAATCTGAACTTGTTTAATAAATGGTTAAATTCTAAAAGCCACTAGAAGTGAACTCAATGCTGACTTAAGAGTAAGGCCAATTAAGTGTGTGTTTTAGGTCTCATAATTTTTCTTTGTTATACCATATTCCTAATGATTTTTATATATATATGTGTGTGTGGTGAGAATATGATTTATTTATAAAATTACTTTTAAAAAGAATTATTGACATAAATAAAAGGCATATATATTCTTTTACTTTCCTACTTAATACTTAATTAATCTCCTTTATTACATTATTTTCTTCTTTTCTATTAACCAACTACCACTTAGTAACTATTATTCACAAATTTTATTTTTTATCTGCTTGCTTATCTATTCTTACAAATTTTCTTTCATTCAAGCTTAGCTCCCGAAGAGTTTTCAAACAGTCACTTTTATTTATAAAATCAAGCTTTTTTTTTAATTTTAAACATTTATTCACTCATTCTTTTTTTTTATCTGATTCTTCCTTGTCAATAGCACTCTCTTGTCTACATGAGTCTTATATCTTATTCTCAAGACACTATTAATTTTTTTAAAAGAGTAATATCAATCAAATGATATACTCTCACAAAGTGATATTCTCTGCTCAACTTCAATAAATAAAAAATTATTTTACAATTTGGATTTAGGAAAGTTTAATTAAGTTTTCTAATTGTTATCCCATCTTCATTTTTCTTACTATGTTTTATAGGAAATCTGTATATGCGTCATTAGGGGTAGAAACACGCCAAGACAAGCCAAGCCTGCATTGCAAAAAAATGGCTTGAGCCTAACCTATTACTTGTGATAGGCTATTTTTTGGGCCTGACTAGCCTGTTTGAGGAAAAATAAAAGCATGGCCTGGCCTGAAAGCCTAGCAAAAAACCTACTTATTAGACAGGCTAAAATGATTTTTGTAGAAGCACTTGCAAACAGCTTCATCGGCACCATGCACAAACACCACTCGAACGAACACCACCCAACTGAACATGATGCGAACCTCGCCAAGAATAACGAGACCCGTCAAAGACTAAGGCACCACGACTATTTCTACAATCAGATTTTGGATTGAAAAACCTCGACTCGTTACCTATGCAGAGGTAAGAACCTTGGTATGTTGAAGATGCCACAAACAGTGATGGAAATTCCGTTTGATAAGTCGAGTTGTGAACACCATGGAATGATTCCGAATAAGTTCAAAAAGTTCTTCAAAGAACCAAAGAGAAAACTCTCAATTTTTGTGAATAATGCTGTGTTGTTTCTTTCATTTCATGTACGCCTTTAAATATGCTGATTACAATAAAAGAAAGTATCTGATTAAATCAATCAAGCCTAACAAATAAAGGAAAGTATCTGACTGAATCAATCAGCCCTAGCAAATAAAGGAAATATCTGATTAAATCAATCAGCCTAACAAATAAAGGAAAGTATCTGACTGAATCAATCAGCCCTAGCAAATAAAGGAAATATCTGATTAAATCAATCAACCTTAACAAATAAAGAAAGTATCTAATTGAATTAATCAGCCTTAACAAATAAAGAAAAATATCTAAATGAATCAGTCAGCTCTAACAAATAAAGAAAGTATCTGATTAAATCAATCAGCCCCCAAACATGTAGATTTGTTGCTTGCAATTAGCCCCCAAATCATGTAGATTTACTGTTGCAATTAGGTTAGGTTTGAATCACATTGATGCTTCTTTGTTGAAAACATGAGGCTATGCTCAATGGGCCGTAAAATTTGATTGAGACCAGATTTCTTGAATCAGCACGTTGAGTGCTTTCTTGAATTTATTTGCCTGAGCTCTCGTACTTGGACCAACTGAGACTTGGACCGGATCCTTTAATGTCGTAACTTCATTTGCATCATTCCCTTCCTCTTGAAAAGGATTTGTCCTCAAATCATCACCTACATCAAAAGGAGTCACTTCAGTAACATTAAAGTAGCACTAATATTGTCCTCACCCGGTAAATCCAGCTTGTAGGCATTGTCATTAATATGCTCGAGGACTTGAAAAGGGCCATCTCCCCTTGGTAAGTAGTTTGGAATGCCTTTGAATAGGAAATCTCTCTTTTCGCATTTGCAGCCAAACCCAATCTCCAGGTTCAAAAATCAGCTTATGGCGCCCCTTGTTAGCTTGTTGTGCATATTGTTCAGTTCTCCGCTCGACATTGAGTCTTGTCTTTCTCATGGATCTGTTTAACAAATTTAACTTTCTTTTTGCCATTTAAATGCAAATGTTCAGACAAAGGTAAAGGAGATAAATCCAATGGAGTCAAAGAATTAAATCCATATACAATTTCAAAAGGTGAAAATTTAGTAGCAGAATGAACAGTACGATTGTAAGCAAACTTGACATGTGGTAAACACTCTTCCCATGTTTTGATATTTTTCCTAATGATAGCCCTCAACAAAGTTGACAAAGTCCTATTTACTACTTTGGTTTGACGATCAGTTTGTGGGTGACATGTAATAGAAAATAAGAGCTTAGTTCCTAACTTACACACAAAAGTCTTCCAAAAGTAACTCAAGAACTTACTATCTCTATCCGAAACAATTGTCCTAGGCATACCATATAATCTCACAATCTCCCTAAAGAACAAATCAGCAACATGTGAAGCATCATCCGTTTTGTGATATGGAATAAAATGTGCCATCTTAGAAAATCTATCCACAACCACAAATATTGAATCTCTTCCCTGTTTAGACTTAGGCAAACCTAACATAAAATCCATTGAAATATCAATCTAAAGTTTGCTAGGAATTGGCAAAGGAATATACAAACCGTTGGGCTGCACTCTGGACTTAGCTTGCCTACACGTGACACATCTACCACAAATCCTCTCGACATCTCGTTTCATGTGTGGCCAATAGAAGTGTTCCTGTAAAACAGCTAAAGTCTTGGCAACTCCAAAATGTCCCATTAACCCTCCACTATGGGATTCCCTTACCAATAAGTCTCGTAATGAGCAATTAGGCACACACAACTTATTTTCTCGAAACAAGAAATCTTCATGCCTAAAGAACTTTCTCACGCCCTTTTCCTTACAATTCCTATACTCTTCACAAAAATCTTGGTCGCAAGGGTACAATTCTTTAATGTGTTCAAAACCAAGTAATTTTGCATCAAGAGTAGAGATTAACACGTACATTCGAGAAAGTGCATCAGCTACCACATTCTTCTTACCTTGTTTATATCAGATGACATATGGGAACCGTCTTAATGAACTCTACCCATCAAGCATGTCTCCTACTCAACTTGTGTTGGCTTTTCAGATGCTTTAAGGACTCATAATTAGTGTGAATCACAAACTCCTGCAATAAAGAAACAACAGAACTAGGCAAAGCAGGGTCAATTTCATTAGTGTTCAAAAATGCCTTTGTACAAAAGTACAATTATTGGCTTATTTGCAAACATTGTTCACGCTTAATTTCACTTGCTTTTGGATAGAAATTCTTTTGCTTCTCTCTCTGATTTTCTCTCAATGGCCAAATTTTGATTTTTTTTTACTCTCTTAATTTTCTCGGCCTCTTTCTGATTTTCACTCTTTTTCTTTTGTTCACTTTCACTATATTTCTTTTTATCACTATGTTTCTTTTGATTACTCTCTCTCTGTAATCTCACTTGATCTTCATAAACTTGCTTTGTTGTCATCAGAACAAGAGTGATGGTTCTTTGATTGAGCACAAAAGAATATTTGTTGGTAAAGCCGTCATGCTTAACTCACCAATCAAATTGCCAAGGTTGACCTAATAACAAGTGTCCAGCTTGTATCAGAACTACATCACACAAAATTTCATCTTCATATTTTCCAATGTGGAATGACACAAACACTTGTTTAGTCACCCTTAACTCTCCATTATCATTGAGCCATTGCAATTTATAAGGTCGGGAATGTTTAATTGTTGACAACCCCAATTTTTCCACCAAAGTAGTGCTAGCAACATTAGTACAACTACCTCCATCAATAATTAGACTACATACCTTATTTTCTCGCTGCACCTCTTCATCTTCTTTGACCTGTACTCTTAAAGCTCTTCTTGCAACTAACAATTCTCCTTCGGCTGCATACTCTTCCTCATCCGCATCCTCCAATGGTGGCATAGAGTCGGGCTTTGATTCATCATCAATTTCAATCTCACCATTATCCCGTATCACCATGATTCTTTTGTTTGGGCATTGGTTTGCTTATGTGACCCCTGCCTTGACATTTGAAACACTTAATGTCACGATTTCGAGATGTGTAAGGATCAGATTTACCTTGAGAACCATTGTTGGTTGTTTCTTGCTCAGTTTTGGGTTTTACAGCTGGCCTTTCTTCTTTCTTTACGTAACTTGGTTTCCATGGAGAAGAACCCGAACTATGTACTGTACGTGTACCACCCCTCCTCTTGAGCTGTTGCTCTACTTTGATGGCCATGTGCACCATGTCTTCTAACTCCACGTAATGCTGTATCTCCACCTTATTATGAATTTCTCGATTTAAACCATACAAAAACCTTACCATAGTAGCTTCTCAGTCTTTTTCTACATTGGCCCGAATCATAGCAATCTCCATCTCCTGATAATAATCCTCCACACATTGGTTACCTTGTCTAAGGCTTTGTAGTTTTTGGTACAACTCCCGGTAGTAATGGCTGGGTACAAACCGTCTTCTCATCACTGTTTTCATCTCTTCCCATGTCTCAACCGGATGTTCTCTATTCTGCTGCCTGTTCAACATTAACTGATCCCACCAAACAATAGCATAATCAGAAAACTTAATGGCAGCAAGTTTTACCTTCTTCATCTTGGAGTAGTTGTGGCAATCGAACACCAGCTCCACCTTCTTCTCCCATTCAAGATAGGCTTTCAGGTCATTCTTTCCTTGAAAAGAAGGAATTTTCATCTTAATACTGCTCAAATTGTTATCTTCTCGGTTCCTAACTTCTCTAAACCGCCCATATCTCCTAGGACTACCCATTAAATTTGGATCTTCTTCAAAACCAGGCCTATAATACTCATTGTCCTCATCCTTTACTTTCTTCGGTTGAACTATTTCCCTCCTAAGCACATTATGAATGTTTTGCAGCTGCACCATACGTTCATTCTCTACCCTCTCCAACCGTTCATGCACCTGCTCCAATTCACTCATCATCATTCTTGTCACCTCTTCCACCAAAGCCTCCATGAACAACTTTGGATTAGTCACTCCTTGAGCACCATCACCACTATTATGAGACATTGTTGATTTGTAAAATAAGGTTAGGAACAAAATGCAATGGACCTCACGAACACTCCCTCACATGTTTCACTCAAAACAATTCGGCTTTTACCTCCAATATGCTCACCACTCCTGCCCTTTTCCACTCGATATTTCTCTTTCAGTTTTTTTTTAAACTAATCAGATAATATCGAATCACTTGTAGCAGTTCAAAAGTAAAAACACTAAGGACAGCATAGATACGAAGAAACAACGACTGATGAAGCTTTCGGAAATAAGATTTTTTTTTTTTTGGAATGAATTTTTTTTGGACAAATTTTTTTTTTGGATCTTGGATCCCTCTCTTTTTTTTTTAAACCCTAGGCGGAAATAAATGGAAAGACGAAAAAAAAGGATAGACAAACCTGATTTAGATCCAAAGCTCTGATAACCAAATGATACGAACCTCGTCCAAGAATAACGAGACTCGTCAAAGACTAAGGCACCATGACTTGTTTCTACAATAAGATTTTGGATGGAGAAAACCTCAACCCATTACCTATGCAGAGGTAAGAACCTTGGTATGTTGAAAGACGCCACAAACGGTGGTGGAAATTTCGTTTGATAAGTCGAATTGTGAACGCCACGGAATGATTCCGATAAGTTCAAAAAGTTTCTTCAAAGAACCAAAGAGAAACTCTCAATTTTTGTGAATAATGTTGTGTTGTTTCTTTCTTCATTGTACGCCTTTAAATAGGCTGATTACAATAAAGGAAAGCATCTAATTAAATCAATCAGTCCTAGCAAATAAAGGAAAGTATCTGATTAAATCAATCAGCCCTGACAAATAAAGGAAAGTTTCTGATTGAATCAATCAGCCCTGACAAATAAAGGAAAGTATCTGATTAAATCAATCAGCTTTAACAAATAAAGGAAAGTATCTAATTGAATTAATCAACCCTAACAAATAAAAAAAAATATCTAATTGAATCAATCAACTCTAACAAATAAAGAAAGTATCTGATTAAATCAATCAGCCCCCAAACATGCAGATTTACTGTTGCAATTAGCCCCCAAATCATGTAGATTTACTACTTGCAATTAGGTTGGGTTTGAATCACATTGATGCTTCTTTTGTTGAAAACATGGGCTATGCTCAATGGGCCATAAATTTGATTGAGACTAGATTTCTTGAATCAGCCCGTTGAGTGCTTTCTTGAATTTCTTTACCCGAGCTCTCATACTTGGACCAACTGGGACTTGGATCGGATCCTTTAATGTCGTAACTTCATTTGCATCAGAACACCACCAAACACTCAGTTCACCGTCCATTGGTCACCAAACGAGCATGCAGGGATACAAGGACGAGCTGAGGCAGCGGTGCACGGATGAAGCAAATCAATGGCCAACAAGACAGGAGGCGCAGACGGAGAATGGGAAGCTAGGAGCTCACTCTCAGACGAGCTGAGGCAGCGCACGCAAAGATGAAACACGAGCCGGAGGTCTAGCTGTGCAAGTCGTCATCCTCGTCAAGCTCAAATATGGGTAGGTGGGGGGTTGGGGGTGGGCGGCGCATCGCAATAGCATAGAAATGGTAAAGGGGAATTAGGGAATAAGGAGTGAGAAGTCAAAAGCCACTTAGGGTTTTTTTTTATAAAAATAAGTTAAAGAATTATAATATTTTGAGAAATGAAACTATTATATAAAAATAAATATTTTAATTATATATAATAATATATATAAGTAAAAATAATAATAACTAAACAGGTCGGCCTGCCTGGCCTAAAAAGCCTTTGGTTGAACCTAAATATAGCCAAGCCTAATGCAAGTCAGGCATCGAACCCTTGACTGGGCGCCTGACCAGTTTTCCCCCATTACATCATAAATCAGTTTGCATAAACAGGACTAGAAAACTCATTTAGCAAGTTGTTAGTTGTCCTTCGTCGAGATCATAACATCAAAAAACATGGTGATCTTCCGCAAATAATATCCAACGAGTGAATAATAAATACGACCATGAGAAAGAAATTTGGAGATGAAAATTCAAACGAAAATAAGAACCCAAGTCATGCATGGCGGAAGGATTGTAATTATTGGAACGACCTGGAATTAGCATTATGGAAGGGTTAGAAAATTATTCCATTTGATTAGTCTCTTGACTTATTTAATGGGATGAATGGAAGCATGGTCATGTGTGAAAAAGTAGTCCATAAGCAAAGTTTTATTGTAAAACTAACAAAATGATGGCCAGGTTTTGCTATGCCAATCAACGAAAAGGATCATATATGAGACCATTTCAAATTCAAATGAACGAAGAATTCAATTGTATTGTAAATGAAACATCGATGGATCTACATTCATGGTGCCAGAATTTCGAGCTCTTAATTCCTACAAGATTGAGATTTCCACAACTCTGAAAATTTTCATCCCTATGATGTCTTAGGTGTTTTAAAATTATACGAATTAATTAAATCCAAATTAAGATGGAAGTGTTGAAAACTTAATGAAAGTTGTTGATACATGTTTGCAAAATATGTTGACAAGCAACAAGCTCTTGTTGATGTCGAATGATTCTCACATATTTACTAAACTACAAAAATTAAAGTTTGGAAGTTAGTAGGAGTATTTGGGTGGTTTACAAAGGTTATAAATTTAAACTTTTGTTCCCGTCTTCATAGAAAAAGTTGTGAAAATTTTGATGTTTCTACACAAAATTAGACAATGAGAATATAAAAAAACTTGAACCAATGAATTTTTTTTTATATATTGTTTAAACCTTTTATTACTAGTTCACTTCTTAATAACTTGAAATATTTCTTATAAAGTTTAAGGATATATTGTACCTAACATCTTTTAACTTTAGGTTATGTGCAAATTTCAATCTTATGGGTTTGTAAAATGTACAAATAACCCCTTAAACTTCACCATTTATGTAAAAAAACACATTCTATTAGTGAAATCGTTAACTTTAACTGATTTGTCACTTAACTTGCATGTGACATCACAAAAACAATTAAAAAAATAAAAAAAATAATTACAAATTAGAAACCAAGTTTTATAATTTGATTTTTGTTTTTTTATTTTCACACCAGCATTACATTACTTTTTTTTTAATAAATTTACTTAGGTGAACAATCAAATATGCACTAAATAAAATATGAAATTAATGAGATAGTGTCTCCTAACACTAACCTTGGCATCCTATGTATATTTGCACACATATTAGGTATATCTTTTTCGCATTCATTTTGGACAATTTCAAATTATATTAAAAATGAGATAGGCAAATTTCACGGAAAACCAAAAGGAATTTAATTCCATTACAGTATAACTAATATTCGGCCAAAAAAAAAATCCAACATGTAGGCCATTCCCATAATAAGGTAACAACCAAAATTCAAGGTCATATAACCAGTCCAAAAAAAAAAAAAGTCATATAATAAGCCACATGGGGTAATATCCTAGTTAAAACCAAAACATATGTTCAGGTTGCAGTAAAGTAGGGCCCCTGAAATCCTAGTAATTTCATCATCATTGTGTAAGACAAGTCTTCTTCCTTATTGTTGATTGTGAACCTGCCTCTTGCTGGCTTGTTCTTGGGTTGCTTGAGAAGGTGTGCTTCTCTCATTTAAACCAAAATGTTGGTTGCTAACACATTGGATGATCCTTTGGCCTGAATACTGGAAGAGCTTTTAAAGGGATTGATGTATAACTTGTAGGGGCTGGTGCAGAATAAGCAACTATTGGAGAAGTAGAAATAAGGTTTAGTCCTAGAAATAAAATTTATTTTCCACAAAGACTAACTTGTTTTAAAAATAAAAAAAAAAATCTTTAGTGTATGTTTGATATGGGGATAAAAATAGAGAGTAAATTTTCATAAATGAGATTTGTATATATAAATCTCATTTATAAAAATTTACTTTCTATTTTTACTCTCATACTAAATTTATCTTTAAAATTATTTATGATAATGCAAGAAGGCTCTAAAAAGCTAGCTCAAATTCGAAAGAGAAATTCAATTATATTATAAATTGAATATATATCGATAGGCTACACGGTGCTAGAATTTTGAGCTTATATATATTTATACACACACACACACACACACAAAGGAATTTAATTTATAAATAAAATTACTTAATTAAAAGTTATAAAATAGAAGCTGATTTAATTTTATAATAAATTATTTTCAAATTAAATTAATTTAAATCAAATCAAATTTAATTGAATTTTAAATGTTTGGAACGTAATGAAACTGAATTGAATCTTTACAGAACCCATTTCCAAGTGCCTCCGTCTTTCTTTAACTTCACACAACAAACTTAATTGTGGCAAGCTATCAATTGGCTTTCTCGAGAAAAAAGAAAAATTAATGGGGAAATAAGATAACGTAAAAGTAAAAGAAAAATTTGAAATGAAAAAGCAAACCAATCGCATATCATAGCAAGTCGGCATTCGCATATCTATGTTACTGTATACAGCGACGATGACGTAAACTCTGCAAATCTTGTGATTTCAAATTGGCTATAAATAGTCATGTATCTGTTGCCTCGCATTCCACACACTTCCCATCCCACAGACACGGTTTTGCAGTAACAAACTTTTTTTTTTTTCCAAAAAAAAAAAGGTTTGAATTTCTGAAGCAAAATCATCCATGGGGTGGTTGCTGCTGCTACTTCGAATCCTCTGTTTCCAGTTGTTGTTGCTCTTTCATTTTCCATCCTTTTCTTCTTCCTTGGCGCCCTTATGCCATCCTGATCAGAGCTCTGCCTTGCTTCAATTCAAGGGCTCCTTCACTATACTTAGCTATGCATCTTTCTGGTGCGATCAGCCTTATCCCAAGACAACGTCATGGGAAAATGGCACAGATTGCTGCTCATGGCTTGGGGTCACCTGCGACCTCATGTCCGGTCACGTGATTGGCCTCGACCTCAGTTGCAGCTGTCTTCAAGGTAAAATCCATCCTAACAGCAGCCTCTTCCCGTCTTACTCATCTCCAAAGACTCAGCCTCGATGCCAATGATTTCTCCAATTCTCAATTGTCATCTCAATTTGGTAAGTTTGTGAGACTCCTGCATCTGAACTTGTCTCACTCTGGATTTGAAGGAGAAAATTCCTTCCGAAATCTCACACCTTTCCAAATTTGGTAAGTTTTGAATGTTGGCAACAATCAAATAGAGGATGCATTTCCTCATTGGCTTCAGACATTGCCATATTTGGCAATACTTGATCTACGAGGCAATAAGTTCCACGGTCCTATTACCAATTGGAAGTCCAAGCATCTCTTTCCCAGTTTAATTATTTTTGACATCTCATACAATAACTTTAGTGGCCCATTACCAACAGCCTACTTCAAAAATTTTGAAGCCATGATGAACATTGATGAACCAAAAAGTAGATTGCAATATTTTGGATTCTAATTTTAGTTTGCCATATTGGGAATCACAATATATTTCATTGGCTGTAACAACGAAGGGGATCAATATCATGCTCATGAGAATTCCAACAATCTTTGTAACTATTGATTTATCAAAGAACAAATTTGAAGGAGAGATTCCAAGTGTCATGGGAGAGCTTCATGCACTCAAAGGGCTCAACCTTTCCCATAATAGACTCAACGGTTCTATTCCCCGATCCATGGGAAGTTTGACAAACCTTGAATCATTGGATCTCTCATCAAATATGCTCACTGGTGAGATTCCTATGGAATTAACCAATCTGAATTATCTTGAAGTCTTGAAATCTTTCCCAAAATCATCTTGTGGGAGAAAATACCTCAAGGAAAACAGTTCAATACATTTTTGAATGATTCCTATGGGGAAACTTGGGGTTATGTGGACTTTCCATTGCCAATAAAATGCAACAAGGACCCTGAAGAACATTCACCATCTTCAGCAACCTTCCACCATGAAGAAAAATTTGGATTTGGTTGGAAACCAGTGGCTCTAGGATATGGATGTGGAATGGTATTTGGAGTGGTCTTAGGATGTTGTGTATTGGTAACAAGGAAAGCCTAAATTGCTTGTGAGGATGGTTGGAGGTGAGCCTAATAAAAGGGTAAAAAGGAAGGATGAGGATGAGGACGACGATTCGTGAAAATCATGGAAGAATGAATGAGTTAGTGCGGATGGCCTAAGTGGTATGCATGTCTTATTGCATCTCTTTTCCTCTTTGATTTATATTTTTGCCTCTCTGTAAAAATAAAATTTGAGCGTGACTTCCACTTGTCACTCTTTTTCTTTTTGTGCAACATGTCACTCTTAATTGCATAGCAGATTTGATTCAGCTTTGAGATGTAATATGAATGTATTGTATATTATTAGCCTTGAGCCTGGAATCATGTATTAGTTAATATATATAATTGCAACTATGCATTATATATATTAATAGCTGTTATGTATTTGTAAGTTTGGTGTTATGAATTTGTATGTCTGTGTAATGAATAAAATATGTCAGTGTCACACTCTATTCAAGTATCTTATTTCCTAATTTCACCATCATATACATTTTATTCAAATTTTGATCTATCTAGCCACCCTAATTAGTTCCATCCCATGGAATTTTCTAGTGTTTAGTAATGACTTCCAGTCAAGTAGTATTTGAGCTGATTTACCTTGACTAATTCATTTTTCTACTTTAATCAAAATTAAATCATCAACACAAAAAAAATAATTAAAGAACTCATTAAAAACATTTGTTGTGATCTAACTCCAAGAAATTCATCTAATTAGAGGGAAGGTCCACATCTAAAATGCTGAGTATCACCACGAGGGAAATAGATTCATTTACATGCGTTTGCACTTGAGCCAAAAAGGTGAAAAATAAAAGATAGTTAAAATTTAAAACGATAAAGCATATGACACATGTAGGCCAAAAGACCAAACTTGTTCAAGAAGAATGAAAAATTAATTAAGTTGTGTTTAAATCTGCTGGAAATACATCACAACAGTAGCATATATATGGAGGAGCTTTTGTACCCTTCATATTACTTGCATAGATATTCACCCCAAGTTCTTCAAGTTAGGTGAAGCACTAAAGCTACCACATCAGTTGAAACAGCCACATATAATATCATTTGGCAAACTGTTAAGCAACATTTTCAAAATGCAAAGTCATTACCATTACTCATAGAATAACTTCAATTAATCATTTATAGTAGGTAAGCATCACTTTCTTTTCTTTCTTAGTTCTTTGTATGTCACCTTTTTCTTTTTCTCATAAATTTGAATATGATTTCTCTTCGTGTTGATCCCTGTTTTTTTGAGGAATTTTGTTCATCAAAGAGTTTGCTTAAGAGCAAATTTTAATCTCCTGCTCAACTAGATGTGGAAAACACATGAAGATCAAACATGAAGGTCATACTCGGGTTTTGAAAGTTGAGCTTGAAACCAGTTTCAAACCAGGAGAAATTCTTAACTCAAGAAATTCTATACGACTTTCAGTAAGACTAATATGTACCCCCTCATCCTAAAAAAAAAAGTAAGACTAATATGTAGGGTGACCATTAAGTTTTTTTTTTTTTTGATAGATTAAAATTTAGGTTAAGAAAAAGTCTCGTCTCAATCCAATGTGTGACCATTAAGTTCTTTTCAAAGACCAATAAAGTAGGGCATGTACATCATTATTAAAATAAAAACAGATCGGTTTGGTGAGAAATTGTTAGGTAGGCATTGTTTACTTTAGATACTTAAATAAGCTTTTGATATGTTTGCATTTATGATCATGAGAACAAAAAATATTTATAGCATGACTCACATAAATACAAACGTGTTAAAAGCTTACTTAAGTGTTTAAAATGGGTAATGGTTAATCAAGAATTTGTTGAAAGTTGTATGTAACTCACTCTTTTGAACGTATAATTATAAATATATCTACAAATAATTGCAAATTTTGCACCCTATTAAACTTCAACATTCTGGTGCAAGCTAAATGCCAAAATGAACATATCATTTTAAACATGGCCTTAATAAGCATTCAACTTTTAAATGTATATTATAACTTAGGCCAAATTTTTTTTACTGTACCTTAGTTAGAAATATAAAATATTTATATGTATATAGTTTTACTTTGGCTAATTAGGTTTTTAAAAAGACTTAATTGTTCAAATGATTCTTGAAATTCACGATTTGTCATCTAATATAAAGGCACAAATTGATGATTCTGGTATATTTCATTTGATGTATTTTTTTTATAACCAAAGTCAACATGCTTGTTTTTGAAAAAATACCCTACAACTTATCACTTATGGATCTTCATCAGATCTCAAGTAATTAAATGGACCTTTATCCAAATCTAAGTGCAATAGTTTAACACTTCATGCATCTGAGTCTCAGTCCAATACCACAGAATCATAGTTTATGCTTCTGTTATTTTCGTTATATTAGCTATTAGAATTAGTTATATTTGTTTTTAGTTTGTTGCACACCAAACTCTGTATATTTAAGTTATCACAACTTTGTCAATGAATTAAATTCCATTCATTCCCAAACTTGGAATCTTGATATGCTATTAGAGCTCTCCAAAGGAGAGAGCTCTACTTCTGTTGCTGCTACTTGAATCTATTTTTACTTTCTTGTTAGATTTCTTGTCCATCTATTCTTGGTAATCTTTGATGGCTTCTTTTGGTACTGGTACTCCTCGTGTGATTGGTTCAGACACTGCTACTTCAGGCACGCTGCTTCAGGCACTGTTGCTTCTATTCCTGGTGTTGTCCCTAACAAGCCTGCTGCTAGTCCCTACTATATTAATCCTAGTGAGAGACCAGCGACTGCTCTAGTTACTCCTATGTTGACAGGACCAAATTATCATGCTTGGTTAATGGCCACGAAAATAGCTCTTGAATGCAAGAATAAAATTGAGTTTGCTGATGAAAATTCATCTGGTGATACCTCAAGTCATCAAATAGGCCTTTATCCAAATCTAAGTCCAATAGTTTAACATTTCATGTACCTGAGTCTTAGTCCAATACCACATAATCATAGTTTATGCTTATGTTATTTTTGTTATATTAGTTGTTGGGATAAATTATGTTAGTTTTCAGTTTGTTGCACACCAAACTTTGTATATAGAAGTTATCACAACTTTATCAATTAATTAAATTTCGTTCATTACCAAACTCAGAATCTTGAAACAACTGATCATTTCTTTTTTTAACTTGTACAATTGATAAATTAACAATGAGAGAAAAAAAAAAGTGTGTAAAACATTAAAAACTATAACACATCTATTACCTAGACTCGATCAATTAATTAAGCTGAAAGTGATAACTTTTGAGTCATAATCTTCATCAAGGTTTTAAAACATTAGTTGTACCCAAGTAAGCTGTCGATAATTTTAATTAAAAATTATTTTGGTAACAATTCCAGATTACTAGTCAGTACCAAATTTGATATCGTTTTCAAATTTAATATTATATTTTTCATAAAAGTGTTATTTATAATACAATAATTATAAAAATACATGTGATTATTTATTTTTCACCACTTAAATTTTTTAAAAATAATTATATTATACAATAAAACTAATTATTATTTTAGTGAAATGCACAAATTTTATATATATATATAAGATTATTAAAAAGATTTTTTAGAGAAAAATAGTATCTATCTTAAAAATTGATTTGAAAAAGTAAAATATCAAAATAATAATTTAATTTTATTTCAATTGTATTAGTATTTAATATGTTTATCTTGAAATTATAAAAACAATTTACAAGAGTAGAATTTGATAATAGTCATTTTATTAAGATTGGGTTAATATTTAATGCATATTATCTAAAAACATTTATTAGATTTAAGTGATATAAAAAAATTTAAGGTATTATAAATGATAAAAATAATTTGATGTGGACTTAGTTAGTGTTTAATATAATTTATTTAATAGTATTTATTAAATTCCAAGTTAATTGATGATTATAGAGTGATTGCTTAATATTCCCTTCTCATGCCAGTGCCCCTTACTCTGCCGAACTCAGCATCAGCAAAAGGCAAGGAGCAAAGTCCAACGACGGCGCAAAAGCCGACGCACGCGCCACCTACTCCGCCTCCCATTCTTCCACAAATAGTAATCTCAGCAGCATAACGAAATATTCCATTTCCATTCTTCCCTCTCAACCCCTAGATTTCCTCCAATTTCCCTTTTCAGAATTGCACCTTTGGGTGCTGACACATCCCCAAAAGAAATTAAACAAATTTCCTGTGTATACGGTTTTTCTTTACTGCATAACGTAACCAACTCTTTTACGACTCTGTAATACCCCACTACTAAGCAAATAAGAGAACTTTCTCTGATTCCTTGATTCGTGTAAGATCTTTTGCTTCGAAATTTGATTTTGAGTTCGTGGGTGTTTCTCTTCATGTTAGGCTATTTTTTTGCACTCAGTGTGGTCAATTACGAAATCCTTCACGAACGACTAGAGCCCACTTTCCCCATTTTTTAGTCAAATTATAATAAACTCACCCTTGAAAGAAAAAATAACACAAACCCATATGGGCATTGGTAACAAATTTCACGAAATAATTTTCGTGGCAATCATTATTTCCTTTTTTTTAGTGTACATTTGAGATGTTGATAATGAAATAATTAAAATTAGCTATAATGAGGGAGTAACATCTTCACATTTTGGAGGTAAGGGTACCCTTTTAGTATTGATGAGAAAGCTAGAGAGATTTTAGACGATTTCCAATAAAAATAATATCTTTTGTAAGCTCCAAAGCTTTTTGATTCGTAAAGTTTATTGCTTTATTACCCGTGCTTTGATCATTAGTAAACATACTTAGATATTCATGTTATTTGCTCTAATAATCACTTTGAGTATGACGAAGATTTTGTTAACTTCTTGATGAGAACAATAAGGACCAACGACTATGATGGTTAAGTTAAATTTGAATTCTCTAGGAACAGTTCTATCTGATAAGAGTCTAAAGAAAAGCAATTACAAATCAAGGAGGCAGTCTCCACCTCCATATGTGGCTTACTGTGAGCGAATCCGCCAGTTAATAGTCTTCCCAAACTTAAAAATCTGGTTATGCACAATACTTTATTCATTGGCTAAGCACTTATTTATAGGCTCTACAGTATAAGGAGATATATCATAAAGTTTCTAAAGATATGTTAGTTCTGGTAATTAATAATATGATGACTAATCAACAAGTTCCTCAGAAATAAAGATAAAGAAGAATAACAAAAAAATATATAGATGGAATAGCATTGTACAGTTCGGAATACCTTGTCACAACATATTTAAAAGGCATTGTGATGTGAGAGGCAACTAAATTTAAGAATTTAGAATTCACCATGTTTTTCAATAGAAAAAATGGTCATTGAAACAAGATTAGGTTTGGGGGGTTTAATTATGCACAATAGGTGAAAACATTATTCCACTAAACACTTAATGCTTATGTCCTAAGACAATTACCTATTTAATTTAATGTTATTTGCTAAGTGAAATAGAATGATCCTTCTATTTATCTAAAACAATATATGTATTTTTTATTTTCTTTACATGTCCCATTTGTTGGGTATATATATATTATAAATGACTAGTGATAAAAAATCGATGGCTAATTAGCTATTATTTGGTGGAAAAAATTGAAAGGCTGCGACATGTTGGACATGACATTGGTGAATTAGAAAGTCTGATTTCCAAGAAAATATTTTAACAAAATGGAGGATTTTGAAAATGATTTCATGCTCATGTAAACATTTTATTTTGAAAATATATTTCACAAAATATTTTATAATGAATGGAATTTTGAATTCACCACCACTATAAAGTTAAAGTTATGTAAATTTGATATTTATTTATTTTATCTGTTTTTGAAAAGATTTTATTTTTTTAATTGGAAATTAGACCGTGCACCGTTTGTTACAAAGTATAATGATAATTGCCTTAAGAGTATTGAAAGAGTTTAGTTGATCATCATTACAATCCTCTCCAAATTTGTTTGCCGTCAACCAATTTCAAGGTTTTGTTACTTGAGGTTCAAGAGTTAATGTAAAATTATGTGCATGAACAAATAATGAAAATGATTGAACTCAATACATGTAATGATAATTAATGTACACTAGCAATTCTAACAAAACTAAAGAGGTATTCCCCACATCTGGAAAGTCAAAACTTAGCCTCATTATAGCTAATTTTGACTATTCCCTCTTTAGAATCTAAATTGTCTTTAAGAAAATTAATGACAAATAAGTATTGGTGAAATGCAAATAAAATGTGAAAAATGTGACTGATTGACAATTTAAGTACAGTAAAAAAAATTATTAGAGACCGTTAAAAGTCCTGCCAACATGCATGACTAAACTAAAAACAATGCTCCTCACCTTCAAAAAGTCAAAAGTCACCATCTTTAAGTTTGACTTTGATTATTCTATGTCAGAGTCTTGTTCCATCATTATTCAAGATTTATTTTGTGCAAATTGAAGAAGACAATATTAAAATAAAATTAAGTATCCAAAGCTAAAATTGCAACTGAAAACAATTGGAATGAAAATTTAAACCATAATCAAGAAAAACTTAAAACTACTCAAAATTTTATTAATTTATTTTATTCTCTCTCTTTTCTATATGTTGAAAGCAAATGGATAAATCTCTTCAACCGCAATCGAGATTCAAGATAGGAATGTAAGTAGTTTGTACACCTTGGTTAATTAGTTATTTGCTAGTTAATATTGTATAAATAGGATTTTGAAGGCTAAAATGTTTCATTTGTTGTTATAGAAGTTGATCAAAAGCGATCATTAGAGTTTTCCTTGACTCGAATAAGAAAGTTACTTGTATTCTATTGATATTGTTACTAGTTCTATCATTTTATGTGTGTTTAAATTATATAAAAATCAATAAAACAAATTATCGTCTCATTGTCTTATTTTATTTACTATGTGTGTTTAGGATGAATAATCATGCATTCCGGTAACCACCTCTTGTAGAGAGGTATTTAGTAGAATTAGTGTGTGTTTGGATTAGCTTATTTTGTAGTCAAAATAATTTATAATAAAAATCTTTTTGAGAGAACTTTTGAAAAAAAAAATAATTTTTTTTCTAAAAATTAATCTCTCCAAATATGCTATTAGAATTGATATCCAATGAAGATAATATAGTGTAGTATATAGATCTAAGTAAAGATTGATGTTGATAGAGACCTTGTAGTGCTAGGTTGCATATTGGACTGGCCTTCCGGGACCTAAAATATAAGTACAATACATTTATTCTCAATAGAATGATGCTACACGTACAATTAGAAAAAATAGTCTGAATTTTTGACAAAATTTAGATAGAATAAATGACCGTTGTTAGATGAAATTAAATAATATTTGACAAAAAAATTTTTGCTATATAATATTTTCCTTCTCAATATTTGAAAATAAAACATGTGAATTAAGTTAAAACAACAACTTACTATTTTATTGTCATTGAGTAAGGGTGTAATTGCATGACAAATGTATTGGGCTATTAAAATATACATTATGTATGATCTTAACTCAGTTTGACCTCATTTTAGTGTGGCCCAAAGCAGGTTTGGTTGGCTCGACAGTTCGAAGGTAATTTTTTTATATTGCCTAAAGGTGATGCTTTTTAAGTACCAACTAATATTTTAATTTGATAATTTTGTTGATAATATAATTAATTATACACATGAATATATAATAGTCACTTTACAATATTATTAAATTGCTAATAATTACTTTAGGGCTTCATGTTGTTTCGTAATTACAGCTCTATGCATGTTGTATAATAACAGAATTGATTATCTTATAAAATGAATTGGATAAAGAGTGTATATTATAGAATTGGTTTCTGTAAGACTAGCTAAATACTGACCCGGACCTATTTTGGCTCGATCAAAAAAAAAAAATGGCCCAAATTTACACGTGTGCCATCTAGTCACACTTGGCTGTGGTGCTACAATTTTTGGTTTATGAAAATATGCTGTAGAGCTACTGTCAAAAGCTTTACTTGCTATTGTATTCATATTTGTTTACCTGTTTTCTTTGTGTGACCAGCTGAATAAATTAAGAATTCAATGAGTTTGACTAAACACAAAGGTTGCCAATCTATTATCTTCCCTTATATAGCTTCTCTTTCAAGTGTTCTTTCATGGGGTGAGGTTTCAAGCTGCGCATTGGTATCAATTTAGTGTGAGAACACTTTAGTATCATTAACGCGCTCCACGTTTGTGACAACAACATGCTCTGCCTTTGTATTCTTTCGGGTTTGTGAGATTTAATCATTTAACAGTTTCAAATTCATGTTAATATATGAATGTACAAAGAGATCTTCTTCAAGTAGTACTTACCTCAATAAATAGTTTAATTTGGTTGGCTGTACACCAAAATCTTATGGACAAGATGACTGGGGAGCATAGATATTTGTTATAATTGAGTTCATATTTGATTTTTATTTTTTATTTTTATATTTTATAAGTTAACCTTAAATTGTATGAATTAAAATGTTATGGGAAAGTTAAAGAAGATGGTGCCAATTCAATCTTACGATTTTTAACATCAATATTTGCCAATCACTATTATTCTTTTTTTTTTTTTTTTTTAGCAAAAGTTTAAGGTGGAGTGAGGGCAAACCACCTATGTCATGCAATTGTTATGAGTGAAAAAAATGATTAAGTGAGCCAATTTTCGTTTACTAATCACTAATATTCTAACAAACTATTACGAATGATATTTTGTAGTTATTTTAATTCAATTTAAAACTCTTCTGAAAATTAACTTATCAAGCAAAGTCAAAAGAAATTATAAATAAAAAAATTATATTTGTATGTCATGATTTCAAATTATTATAAAATAAAATTAAAATAAATAATTATGACTGAAGATCTTATATTAAAATTGCATTGTAAAATATTGCATTGTAACTGCAATGGAATTTATGATGAAATTAATTATGAATTTAGAAAAAATAATAAAACTAATACGTAATTTTCATCACGAAAGTTGAGATTTATCTCAAAATTTCAAAGAAACTAAAATCTTCATTGCCATGGATTTGCAATAAAATAACAACAAAATTTTTAACAGAATTGCGATGATTATTTCCATTATTATTTGATTTTTTTTTTTAGTAGTGGTATAACTTTTAAATTTTTCTAGTATGATTCACTCAATTTTTTTTTTATCTTTTTCTTCTTCTCAAGAAAACAAGAATGTTATTCTATAGTTCAATTACACTATTAACTTTGAATGTCAATACTATATATGCCCCTATTCAAATATATACTATATTAAGGGAAAGCCCCATCCCTCTATTTCCGCATGTTCCTCAAGACAAACATTGCACATAATTTGCAAGTCCATACAAAACTCCTACAAACCCAAATCAAGCATTTTCTTCTCTCTCTCTCTTTCTCTCTCTATCTCTCTCACTCTCTTGTCTGCAACTTTTGAGATTCATTTGGGTTGATTAGGGTTTCTGAGGATGGGGCAAGAATCTCTGATCTACAGCTTCGTGGCTCGTGGCACAACAATTCTTGCAGAATACACTGAATTTAAAGGAAACTTTACCACCATCGCCTCTCAATGCCTCCAAAAGCTTCCTTCTTCCAATAACAGATTCACCTACAACTGTGATGGCCACACTTTCAATTACCTCGTTGAAAATGGATTCAGTATGTCATCCATCTATGGAATTTGCATCCTGTGTTCATCATTTATATCTTTAATGATTTTTGTAATCTATGGGGCAAATGTCATATTTTTCTGTAGATCTCGGTTTTGATCTATTTTATTTCCATCTGTTTTCTTTTCCATTTGGTTGTGTTCTTTCTGGGACACACATTTTTCATCATTTGAAGCCATTTCTCATATATGTGAATATTTACTTTTAAAGAATATATATAATAATGGTTCAATCTGAACTTTGTCTGTGTGCATCAGTATTCTTAAAAAAATTTAAACAAATAATAATTTTAATATTTATTATCTCCTTGATAATTGCGGGGATTGAATGTTCTACCCAGCATACAAGATATATTATATAGGAGTTTTTCTTATCAATTCGTTGCTTCTTATAATACTCAATTTCATGTATGTTCCCATTGTACAAAGTATATTTTTTTTATTAGTCAGTATATCTATACGGAAATAGTGATATTATCTAGGCATATTATTACTTACTTTCACTTTTGCGGTTTTGAATTAAAAAGTCTTGTATTCTCTAGCTGGTATATATGAATTTTGTTATGTGATTTATAAGATAATGAAACCTTAGTCAAGTTCTTCACAGATTAATTTTAGAAGTATTTGTATGAATTTTGTTATAAAACAACTGCTTCATTTTGGATGTTGTAGCCTATTGTGTGGTCGCAGTTGAATCTGCTGGTAGACAGATTCCTATTGCTTTTCTAGAGCGCCTTAAGGAACAGTTCAACAAAAAGTACGGTGGAGGAAAAGCAGCAACTGCTTCAGCCCAAAGCCTAAACAAAGAATTCGGGTACCTTATCATAATTAAATTTCGTTGATAAATATGTACCTCGAATTGTTTGGCAAAAGTTTGTAACATATTAATTAAAAATAATTTAATTTAAATTTACTATTAATATATATGTATATTTGATATAAGAATAAAAATAAGAATAAAAAATTTACAGACGAGTTTTATGTGAACAATTATATACAAAATTCATGAGTAAATTTTTTACTTTTATTTTTACCCTCATATCAAACTGTCTATAAAGGATAAAAATATTTTACACTATTACTTAATCATGCATTAATACAACGTTAAAATAGTGCATTATTTATGAACATTTACAGGCCTAAGTTGAAACAGCAAATGCAATACTGTGTTGACCATCCTGAGGAGATGAGCAAGCTTGCCAAAGTACAGGCTCAAGTTTCTGAAGTCAAGGGTGTTATGATGGAGAACATTGAGAAGGCAAGGCCAATTCTTACATGACAATGGATGGAGTTTAACTGAGTTACCATTTTCATACATATAATTAATTAAAAGATTTCTTTTTTTTTTTGGCAGGTTCTTGACCGTGGGGAAAAGATTGAGATGCTAGTTGATAAGACTGATAACCTTCGCTCACAAGTTAATACATGAAAGATTTCATTCTTTTTTAGTTTTATGAGTTGGGCTCGTTTAGAAGAACTTCTAAAAAAAACATCATTTTTATATGAATTTTTTTTAAAGAAATTTTTTTGTAAAATATAAAAGTTATTTTATATTTAGATATAATATTTGATAAGTACATTATATTTTTTAAGTTTAAACAACCTTTTATGTTATAAAAAAATATTTTTTTAAAAATACAAAAATCCAACTTCTTAAAAAGGTACAAAATGTACTTTTTTTCTTAGTACTTTTGTATTTTTTTAAGAAAAATTCATCCAAACATATTAAAAGATAAAAAAAAATTTAATTTTTTTTTATTTAAAGACGCACATTCAAACGGACACATGGCATGAATCAGCCCCGTTACATAATTAATGGCTTGACGACATGTTTGTGTTACTCGTTGCAGGCGCAAGATTTCAGAACACAGGGAACAAAGGTGAAAAGGAAAATGTGGGTTGAAAATATGAAGATCAAATTGATTGTTTTTGGTATTGGCATAGCATTGATTTTGATTATTTTCATGTCTGTATGCCGTGGCTTCAGCTGCTTAAGTTGATTCACATGCTTTTCTTTATGCTCCTATCAATTTTGCTTTTACATTTTGTGCTTGTTCTTAATCTCATTAACAGCTTTTTGATTGAATAAGTGCTTTTAGTATGGGCTGTCTATGCAGTATATCTGTCTAATCTTTGTTAAATAGAACAAGTTTATAAGTGAAAATTATAATTTCAAGATATAATGAAATTAGAAGTGTTTCTTAATATGAACATATAAAGAGAGAGATAATTATTAATTAGATTCATTGGTTTAATGTAAGTAAGTTTTAATCCAACACCGATTTCAAATGTTAACTATGTTCAAATGTTAACATCCAAATCTTATGATAAGGAAAGAGAAAAGCCCATATGTATACTTTCTATGTTTTGATCAATTCTCAAGAAAGTAGGGTGAGAGAAAGTCTAAAAATTTTGAACAATGTTATTTGCACACTATTTTTTTTACCTCATTTTTACATTATTTTTTTGTAATAAAATAAGAGAAACACACATTCTAATACATTATTTCTCTAACTTTTTCTTCCCAAACAAAAAGGTGTAAATAAATTAGTATGCAAGAAACATCTTCTACACCTTGTTTGGGAAGAAAAAGTTAGAAAGAATGTGTGTTGAAATGCTTGTTTCTCTTATTTTATTACCCAAAAAGATAATGGTGTAAGAATAACATAAAAAAAAATAATGTGTAAATAATATTATTGAATTTCAATATATAGTAATAGAACAGCAATATGGTGATGCCAATAAACATCTTTCCAATGTCAATTCAGTTCTTTAGTTTAACTAATGAAATCAATGATTTGAATTGGTGTAAGACTCAACTAATACCATTATTTGCATTTTTTATCCAAAAGTTTGGGAGGAAAAAAAAGAGAAGGTAAATTTTTAATTTTGATTAAAGATTCTCTGTATTTAATAATTTTTTAAAATGAAAGTATAAAATGAGAGATTATCAAGTAATCTTTCTATCTCCTTTTTCATTTTTATAAACATTTTATAATCCTCTCATGAAAAATCAACTTTCTATTTTTTTTTCCTCTCCAAACTCCTCAGTTTATACATACCTTAAAAGAAATGGACTAGAAAGTCCTAGATCCCTCTTTGATGCCTAAGTAAGGTTGGTATGAATGGATCAGAGTGAAAAGTAGAGGAGAATAGGTGTCTTACCTTACTAGCGGATAGTCAAGTATTTATAGGTTACTTGCAGGTATGGATTTTGAAATGGCAGTTTGGTCATCAGAGGACGTTGCACATGGGCAGTTTGGGTTTGTAATCAGATAAATTCTTAGGTAGGCATATACTTACATAAGTAATTAAATTAATATTAAACATGTGTAAAGTTTTGTAAGTTATTTTTTATAAATGTACTTCTCTCTAAAAAGTTAATTACATATGTCATGTCTTAATTTGAGTGCCTATATAGGCACATGCCTTCTAGAATCTAATCATTTTGCCAACGCTATGATTCTGGAAGAAACGCTCGATTTTGAATTTTTATCAGTGCAACTAGCATTTTAGTTTAGGTCAGGACTCGTGGTTTTTGCCATTTGGGTGGGTTTTAAGAGAGTTCCTCTTTCACACCTGTCCTATTCACCTTAGGATTTCTTTGCTTTATGCTGCCATTATACCCTTCTTCGACTATCTCTATGAATTGAACTTCTGGAAATTTTGTCGTGCTTCCCAACAGAGAGTCCTACTAAGTAATAGTTTTCTTTTCCCAATTCTACATTTCCCTATCATTTGGCCGCATGGGTGATCCCATGGTTTAAAGGATATGCCTGATGCCTAAAGCTATCGAAATAAGCCAACCCAACTCACTTGAGTTAACTCATCATGAGTTGAAGGAAATGTGAGCCAAGTTGGGTTGACTCATTTTTGACATGAGTTGAAAAAATACTAACCCAGTTCACTCTAGGTGAGCTGTAGAATTAAATGGGTTGGCTCATCATAAATTAAAAAATAAAATAAATAACAAAATCATATAATTTTAACTAATAATTACCAAATTTAATTTTTAATTGTCATAAACATCATCATAACATGATTTAAATTTATAAAATAAAAAATGGTATTCAAAGTAACTTTTAATTGTCATAAAACATCATTAAAATAAGATTAAAATTCATTGAATTAAATATCTTAATTAATTTAATTTTCAAAGTGAGCCAACTCAACTCATCTAACTTAGCTCACCACGGGTTAGGAAAAAAGTAAGCCAATCTAAGTTGGTTCATTTTTTACACGACTTAAATTTTTTGTAATTATTTAGTCAAGTTGACTCATAAGTCATGGCTCACTTTGATAGCTTTATTAATGACAGTGCCTCAAGTGAATCACTGTTCTCGGAGGATTTGAGTGGTGATTTGCCATCGAAAGTTCTCAAAAATCATCTTGTCATACCGCCTTAAAAGGAGAAATCAGTACTTGAGGATCTTTCGTGCCCATGGCTGAGACCAACAATTATTTTGCTGATGTGTCTCAGCCTGATTCATCTGTAAGGGTTTCAAAGCTTTTGTCGTTCGTTTCCAGCTTGTTGCTAAGGTTCTGAAGGGGGTTGCATCCCAAGTCTCGTTCGGCATCTCGTCAATTGATATGTCCAACAATTATTCATGTGTCTATTATTTTGAAAAGATGCATTAATTTGGCAACTAGGGAGGATTTAGGCTTTGTCTCTTTCTATCCTTGTGATGAGGCAAACCATAATCCTTTTTTCCTTCATGAGAAAGGGTCCACGAATTAAGATAGCAACATTGATCAAATTAAAATTAAAGGACTAAAATGCAACTGTTTTACCATCAAGACGCAAAAATGTTAATCTTCCTATAATTCATTTCTTCTCAATGTAACGTCACTTCTACATAAGTTATTACTGTTTGGAAAAGAAGGGGTATTTACACATAAACACACAGCCGCAACGAAAATAACAACACACTACACTAAGCAAAGCAAAACTTTACCACTTGAAAGAATATGTGAGGAGCTAATATATAGCAAGTAATAATATCAAGACAATATGTTGAGAATGCACAAAAATAAATCGTCACACGAGAACATAAAATTTTTAACATGAAAAATCCACTCATGGCGAGTGGTAAAAATCATAGAGCCTAATTCAGCATAAACTTCCACTATAAAAGAGTAATGAGTATAGCAAAGTGTTTCTCAACAAATAAGAATCTTACAAGAATCCTTATTTATTATCAACAAAGTAGAAATCATCGAAGCAAAAATATACGAAGACCGTATATGATATAAACAGCCCAACAAATAAAAATAAAGAAATAACAATCTAACAATACATATTAAAGACATAGCATCAGGAACAACGTATTAAAAATTCACCCAAGTCAAAGTACATATCACTATTCCATTTGTGCCACAAAGTAAACAAACTCTTTCTCCCTCTCCTTGCGTCGCTAAAGCTCCACACAAGAACAAATTAAGGAAATGTTTACCTGCTTCTACACACCAGTTGTCTTTTTTTTTTATTACTTTAAATTATGCGGGCTTCACTTGAAGGAAGACCCATAACAATTACCATTTAGGAACATACAGCAAATTTTGAGATATTTGCAATTGAGGTCTTTTTACAAGGGACTTGACCATCACAAAGCGCCAAGGCCAAAGCAAGTCGGAGCAAAAACTAATGAAAATTCACATATTTAAAACCACAATACATAATATCTCAAGAAATTGGTAATCACAATATTGCTACTCTTAATTGATTAATTTAAATAGTGGACACTCGACACTCTCTAGTTATAGCAAAAGGTAAAATCATAAGTATTCATTAGTTTTCTTAGTTATCAAATTAAAATAAGAAACTCCTTTTTAAAAAAAAATAAAGGAAAATGGAAGTAAGGATATGTAAAGACTATTGGTCATGGTGATGACATGCTTGATGAGATACTAGAAAAGTAGGCATCCAAAGAAAATTACCTCAAAGGATTTTTTTGTCCCTAGAAGGAGGTTACAGAATCTTCCAAGAGAGAGATGAAACTCCTATTCTATGCGTGAGTTACGCACACTTACTATAAAATGGTGAGCATGTGCCAAATACTCTTAATACTTATACTGAAGATATTTGCAACCAAACCCTAGGATCCTGTTTAATTAAATGAAATGACTCTCAAAAAATAGAAATAGAAATAGGAGTTGGAACAAGATGAAATGAAATGTTCATTCTTGTGTTTTGTTTGGTGTGGATAGGAATGTAATGATAACTCCATTCCATTTCTACGTTTGCTATACTAGAATTGATTAACAATAAACATATTTATGATATTTTTGGTGTAATGAAATTATTTAGGCGTTCAGATTTTGCCCGATTCTTTTGGGCCTACATAAATTTTTGGCATGAAAACGATTTTTAAGGTTATAGAGCTCAATTCAACCAGAACCAATGACATTCTTGGACTGGGTTAAATTTTTGGGCCTAATTAAACACTACCCAAAACACAAAAGCTTTTTGGGCTAAATGAGAAAAAGATTCGGCATATAACAAATAGTTTTTGACTTGTACCAAATATTTAGGGAGCCGGTGCAATTCAAAACATTTTGCAACTTAAGAGTTTATAATTTGTTTAGCTTAGACCAAACTATTTGTTGGCCCTAACCAAAAAGTTTGTCCCGTCAGAGAAAAAAAAATCCTATTCATATCAGCCGAAGTAAAACTTTTTCATGCCCAGAGCAGAAAAATTTTTTTGAACAAGAGCAGAAAAGTTTTTCAACTCACCAACATAACTCAAAAACATTTCTAACCTAAACCAAAAACATTTTTGGCTCAGAGCAAAACACATTTGGCTCAGACCAAAAATTTTTTCTATATAGATGGATTCAAATTTATTGAATTTAGACAACATGTTTGCCAAACAAAAGTAAAAAACATTTTCAGCTTGGACGGAAACTCTTTGTTGCCAGACCCATAATATTCTCAGCCTAGGCCAAAAATTTTTGGCTTGGACGAAAAATCTGTTTGGCTCGGACTAAAAAAATTTTGGGCTTACACTCAATATTTCCCTGACCAAAATTTTTTTAGCTTGGACAAAACAACGCTTTTATGCTAATTACCAAAAAATAAAATATTTTTATGTTGGAGCAAACAAATTTTCTAAGCTAGAGGAAAATATTTTCGGCTCAAACCAACACTTTTATGGCTTGGTCCTATAATTTTTCGGGCCATGGAAAAATTTTTACATTAAATAAATTTGACTCAATCTGAACTAATCACATTTCCAGTTGGTCTCTTCCGATTTGTTTGGGCCTACGAAATATTGATTGGACCATAAATGTTTTTAGGCTAAACAGGATCGTGCTCTATGGGCTTAGATATTTTGGGGGTTGGGGGTGATTTTTTGAATTTTGGAAAATAGGATGGCCTACAGTTCAGGCAAGTGGATGAATAACACAATTGTTGCCTTGACGCCTCGGCACCTCGTGTTCGATCCCCAACCTCCTTCCCGCAAATATCTCCTCCAGGATTACCTTAGAAGGATATTTTTAGGCTAAATAGGCTTTTTTTTTTATCCACGTCCACATAGGCTCAAGTTGGGCTAAATCTAGCCAACCATATTTATGGACCGAGTCAGGTCAAAATTGATCCAAGCGTAACAGGTTAGGCCCAAGGGATTAGGTTATTTTAACACCTATACTAAGGTAAAATGGAATGGAAAGGAAATTTCATAACTTTCATGATAGATCTTATTCATGCAACTGTGAGGATGCTCAAATATTCATTTCCATTCCAATCATTTAACTAAATATGAAAATGAGAATGGCCCATTCTCATTATCATTTCTTTCCCACTAACCAAACCTACTCTAAAGAGTCACTTATTGTTAGCATAGGTATAGCCCCAATAAAATGAGTTTTTTGGTATAGCTAATATGTAGACAAATTATCTTTATTGTATGTTTGGTATAGGAGAAAAAATAAAATAAAAAATTTCATGAATTAATTTTATATATAAAATTATATATGAAACTCATATATAAAAATTTATTTTTTATTATTACTTTCATACTAAACTAACCCTCATAATTATATGTATGGACAAATACCAATGAAGTAAGTACATTTACTTTGATATTTATATTTTCTCATGTTAATTTTGTCAAAATGATATATAATCAGGCGTATTTTTTAATTTAAATAGAAAATCATCTTAAATTTAGAGGATTATTAATTGTCATAAACATTAGTACTATATTATCATTTTATATTAACTATTATTTGTTGAAAGATTTTGCTTATTTACATCTCATGCTTGGTGAATTTACAAAACTGCATGTGCACATTTCTTTGAATAATAATAATATAATGGAAGAGATCGAGCTTTCAATTTTAATTTGATATACGTGGCTGATATTCAATTTGCACTCATGCTTCATCAATTGTTGATTTCCGTCTCCGATATCTACATGTTATTTTTTTTATACGTGAATCATAAATATTTTTACATAATTCATTACATTTGAACTGTTACTATAATTTTTATATTTTAAAATATAACTCATTTTTATTACGTTAATGCAACATGGACACCTACTTGTTATTTTATACTTTTGCTTTGTGTATAGAATTATCAAAAATAAAATTTAAATGATTTCATTAGAAAATAAAGTCTTATTTTTAAAATTCATTATAAAATATGATTTGAACTGATTTTTAAATTAATTTCTTTGTTTAGAATACATTAAAAAAATAAAATAATTTTATTTTTAATAATTTTATATTATTATCCTTATTAATACTAGCATTTTAAGATGTATCATGTCAAGTCTCTCAATTTATTTTTTTCTTATTTTTGTTTATATAGTTACTTTATAGATTAATTAATTTTATAATTTTATCATAATTATAAATTAGTCAATCAAATGAAAAAAATTTGTGAAACTGTTTATAAAATGTTTATAATTTCCTCTATTTAAATATAGTTGTAGCTGTAGAATGTAATTTTTATAAAAGATCTTTACTTTTCTATTTGTATTTAATTAACTAGCATTGATTTTTTAAAAAAACTAAAATTTGATATCAAAAAGAAGAAAATTCCCTTTGTAATAGTAAACATGTATAGGTAGAATGTAAATAATAAAGAAAAAAAAATCAACTCAATCACAGCTCAAAAACAGAAAATCAACTCAAATAATTAAAACTAAATTCATGCTCAAATCACAAACGATTTCGTTTATAAATGAAATTAATTCTTAAATCTTATGATTTTAAACATACTCTTCATATTTTATTTGGGTCTCTTGAGTTCTAATAAATATTTGTTTTTCTTTTTTTTGCAACATCTATTACGTAGCGACTAAGATATTATTGTATCTTTTATATCGAATTTAATATTTGTCACGTCTCAACGAAATATACAGTTGCTTGCAGAGATAAAAACCAAACCATGTTGAGTTCACTCCCTCAAACTCAAATAGCTGCTTGCATAAAAAACCTTGGCTAACTATTACTTCTCTGGAGGCAACCACTGTAAGTGTTTCTCCTTTTTCTTTCTTTTTTTTTTCCCCCCTCTAGTTTTGCAATGGTTACCGTTAATTTGTTAAGTTTTTCATAAGTGCATTTCTTAATATAGTAATACAGAGTAATATTCTCACATACTTTTCACTCACACACCCCTTCCATTTTTAATATTTTCTATAATTTAAATATAAAATTGAAATAACAAAAAAAAAACTAATAAATGACTAAAAGATTAACTGCGTTAGGAGTGTGTGACTTTTACTTGTTGGTATTGATAATTTACTGCAATGAACAAAATGTGATTTCAACACCGAGAAAATTTAGCATTTGCTCAAGAAACCTTTGTCTTTATATATATATATATATATATGTCCTTAAATTTTACTAACTTATAATCTTTATAATTTTCTGATTCTTCACCTGGAATTTTCTTTTCCTCTGTATGTTTCTTTTCAGTTAATACTTATCTTTTGCCCTTTCTCTAACATTACTCTTTTTTTTTTGGGCAAAATCTAACCTCACTTTCAAGTAAAAAAAAAATAACTTTCCTTTTTTTTGTCTTCAACAGCACTTTTTTATATCTGAAATAAACTTGTAACGCATTTCACTAATAACCACATAGTACAGAAAACAGCCATAATGTATAAATGAGAATTTGAAGCTTACAAATTTATACCAGGAAAAAGTTTATAAAACCCTCTTTCAACTTTATTATATGTGCACTTTAATCTTTAAACTTTAAAAATATATACGGGTATCTTTCAATTTTTAAAAGTATACACTTTAGTCTAAAACTGTAACATCCATATAAATCTGGATGAAAAACTGCACGCGATAGGCATGTGAGGACTTTTAGTGAAATTTTTCATAAAGAGAAAACTATAGTTTGCTGCAATCAACTTTACATCATGTATAGTAGTTTCTTAATTTTACAAACATATACTACGTTACAAAGCAAGTTTCTTAACAAATATCATATTTTTGAAAGAATTCACACATATTTGTAAATTAAAAGACTTTAATGTATATTTTTTAAGGTAAAGGACTAAATTATAAATAATATAAAGTTGAAGGGAATAAATTAGAGTTTTTCCTTTATACTATTCTCTATTTTTCTAGCAAATCCTGTATTTGACATTGAAAAAATGTCTTAATCCTATGATTGTACTTGCAAAGGATGAGGGCCAAAGGAGCAAAAGTACTTGAGAAAGCTGTAGTTGTGATTCTGATTGCAACCTTCTTGGCATCCTTAGTAGTTGCAAAAAGTGACAATAGTCGTGAAAATGATAAACACCTCCGCGGACGTGAAAGTTTCATAAGAAAGCATGGATGCCATAGTCACCATCATCATCATGGTGGTGCACCAGTCCCAAGAAACCATTCATCTTCTGCATGGTCTGATTCAAGCAATGGTTTTAGTAGATATCTACTACTTCACATGGGATTAGGGATGTTGTTCAATGCCATATGAACTCATTGTAATATTTGATTCATATATAGATATGAGTACATGTATTATATCCAAAATGATATGATACAAAAATAAGACAATTTGTGAAAAAAGTAGCATGTGGTTTGTGACGATGGATTGTTATTAATAAAATGCAATATTTTCTTTTAAAAAATTAAATATGCTTGAAAGCTGTGTGTATGTGTGTGATTTGAAGCTTTAATTTTGTTGATTTTAAGGATATTTCTCAGCATTTTTATGCGTTCCATGTTTCAAAACCAATTTTTGCATTTTTGAATGGGTTAGAAATGTTCAGTTTCAACTCATGTTTTGCCCGTTTGACTCATTTTCGCATTGCTTGAAAAAAAATTCTCACCTAAAATAAAATTAAAAAAAAAAAAGAAGAACCATATGGCCTCCAACTAAAATCTTATTAGAACCTAATTACCAAATTGTAAAAAGTTAACTCGTAAATGGTTGGCCATAATAGTTAGTATATCAAGACTACAATTCCAATAATACCAATAACATTCGAATCTTGAAATCAACACACGAGGAGAGAACTTTAATCATTGTGTTTATCTGATACAAAAAATGGTAAAAAATTATTAATTGTAAAAAATTATTAAAATTTTAAACTGTAAATAAAACATTTTAGATACTACAATAATATAATAATTATTTACTCATAATATAAATAATTTATATTCCTATAAATTAAATTTAAATTCTTTATTTGCTTATATCATAAGTTCATAACAGTTATCCCCTAAATTTTTTTATATTGAACAGTAGGGGACGGAGAATAATTTATTTTTCTCCCAAATTGATAGAGTATGTTTGAAATTTTAAAATTTGAGAATTAATTTCATTATTAAATGAAAATTTTAATTTGCGTAAGGGATAACTAGTCTGTAATCTGTTAGGTTGTTAAATTGAATTCAATTATTCAATTAGATGTATAAATACTGAGCTATGTATCTCCTCTGTAACTAAGTTCATTTCATTCAATACACTACACCTTCATACAACTCTCTCTCTCTTTCTTCTTCTGCTGTCAAGACCTTTATGGTATTAGAGGCTTCGAGCTTCTTCAATGGAGGGTAATCCAATGCAAGCTTCTTCTCCTTCAATATAGAACAATTCCTCTTTAACTACCACTGCAACATCACAGTTTGTGCTGCAGACATTCTCAAATCCTGCATCCTTCAAGCTAGATGAAAATAACTTCTTGCTGTGGAAACAACAAGCTGTAGCTACCAATAAAGGCTTCAAATTGCAGAAGTACATCAATGGAGTATGTAGGAGTTCCAGAGTAATTCATCACATAATAGGATCAAGCAAATGATAATTATAATGAGGAATATCTACAAAGGGAATAATAAGATCAGCTTTTGCTTTCTTGGTTATTGGCTTCAATGTTAGAGTCACTGCACATAAGGATGGTAGGATTCAAGAGTTCTTGTCAAGTTTGGAAAAGACTGGAAGTGTTCTTTGCCTCTCACATGAAAGCTGAGATCAAGCAATTGAAGATTCAACTCGGAAACATCAAGAAAGATGTGTCCTCTGTTAGTTCCTATTTGTTAGAAATCAAGAACATTGTTGACATGTTAGCAGTAGTAGGGGAACCTATGAGTGATTTAGATCACATAGAAGCATATTTGATGGCCTTACATAGGAATATGATGGCTTTATCACCTCAGTTCTATCAAGAATATAACCATATTTTGTTACGAAGATTGAGGCTTTGTTAATGGCACAAGAAAACAGATTAGAAAGGCATAGAAGAAGTAGTACTGAACTGGTGAATGCTCAGGTTAATGTAGCGAATACACAATCAAATTTGAGAGATAGAGGTCAGAATTCGAATCAGAATCACTATCAGAAGTTCAGCTCCAATTATGGTAGGGGCACATTTTCGTGGAGGAAATTATAGAGGAACTCCCCTTCCAAGGAAGATTTGGAAGAGGAGGAAGATTTAGTACTAAACAGTGTCAAGTTTGCGGCAAACTTGGCCACCTAGCATGGTATTGTTACCATCACTATGATCAACAATATTCAAGACCTCCTTCCTACAGTCAGAATCATCATCAAGCACATAACAACATGGTGTTTTATTCACCTCGGGCAATAGCAACCTTCTACTACTACTGTTATGACAGTCCCAATGTCAGCTTTACTAGCAACACCAGAAGCACTTCTAGATCCTAGCTGGTACCATGATTCGGGTGCTTCACACCATGTAACACCAGATGCCAATAATCTGACTACAAGAACTCCATTCGCTGGGCAAGATCAAGTTCATGTTGGAAACGATACAAGCCTGGAAATACGTCATATTGGACATTCACATTTAGTTTCAAATTCTAATTCTCATTTACCATCATTGACCAACTTACTTCATGTTCCTAGCATAATCAAAAACTTTACGAGTGTTTCGCACTTTGCAAAAGACAATAATGTTTTGAGTTTCATGCTAATATGTGTTTTGTTAAATGTCAGGTTACCAAGGAAGTAATCTTGGAAGGGAAACTTAAGCTTGGACTAAAACTGTTTTGAGGATTTGTAGCTCGTCTCCCTAAAAACTTGCACTTCAAATTACTATTTTTCTAATCTTCCATGTGTATATATGTCCCATTCCCCTACTCATGTATCATCTGAAATAGCTGTCAATGTATGGCACCCTTGATTAGGGCATGCTTCAACAATTGTTATAAAACATGTACTCAACAGCTGTAACATTTCAATTCCTATGAATAAAATGCCTACTATTTGTCAGTCCTGTTGCATGGGAAAGTCATACAATCTCCCTTCTCATTGTCAACATCAGCATATACAACACCATTTGAATTGGTGTATACAGATATTTAGGGCTCGTCTCCCATAACTAACAGTGATGACTGAAAATACTATATATATACACTTTGTTGATGCCTACTCCAAATATACATGGTTCTATCCATTGCAAACCAAGTTCCAAGCTTTGCTTTTTTTTTTCTCCAATTCCAAAAAACTAGTAAAACTGCAATTTAATTGTAAAATAAAAGCTCTACTGTCACAACTATCTCTGAAGGGCTACCACGACGGAAAGGCAAGAGAAATAAAAAAAATAGAGTCGCTATCAATAATTATTTAGTAAAAAAATTATTAGAAAAACCCTTTTACAAAAGTAAAAGAAAAATGATTTGCAAAATCAAGTTGAGTTCAAGAGTCTATTTATACACAGAGAAGAGTAAAAACTTAATCCTATTACACTCTTAATACATCCGTCCTAAAATGATTACTCTAAGTTGTGCAAAATATTGATAGTCTTAAAATATATAAATTACCCCTTTAAACAAAACTAAAATTCAAACAATAACAAAAATAATATTAAAATATTAATAAAAATATTTACAATTTTGACTTACATTACACACATACGTATTTTCATTTGCAATGAAAAATCAAAACCACATAGTTCTTGTAAAAAATAATTGTGGGTTTAATTTTAAAAATGATTGATTAAATTTTAAATGTCTTATTGATTGAATAGAAAAAATTAAGAGATTGATTGATTGTTTGATTATTTTTTTAAGAAAATAACTATATCACTTACAAATCAAAGAGTAGTCAAAACAATGTTGATAGTTAATATTTTAATTTATTTCAAGAGTGAAGAGCCGTCACAGTTACATCATCCTTAATTAATTAATGATATTAAATTAAATTAAAAAATTGGTTAAATTAAAGAAAAATTTTGTTCATTGATTAGTTATGGATTAAATACCTACATCATTTGTGAGTCAAAAAGCTGTCATTACTGTCTTGATGATTAGTGATTCTAAATTATTTTTGTAACAAAAAAGGATAATATTACTCCTATTTAATTAAAAATTTAAATTAATTTTAAAAAATTAATTAAATAAATGAAAAATAGTGATCGATTAAATAATAATTATTTGATTAATTAAGGAAAATTCTTTTCTAAAATTTTTTTGGTAAAAGGTTTAAAAATAAACAATATCACTTCCAGTTTAAAAACCATCACAGCGATGATTAATGTTAGTGAATTTTTCAGAGCTGAAAAGCCATTGCAAAAACATCGCCTCTAATTAATTAAAAATTAAAATTAATTTTGATAAATTAATTAAGTAAATAAATAATAATAATAGATTAATTGGTTGATTAATCAATGAAAATTCTTTTCTAAAATGTTTTGGTAAAAGGTTTTAAAAAAAACTATTTTACTTTAAATTAAAAAACTATCATGACAACATTAATTCAATTAAATTATTTTATAAATAATTAAATTGTCATAACTCATATATGACTCGAATTAATTTAAATTTTTGTTTTAAAAAATGATAATAATAATCATAATTTAAGCACTTCAATTATATTTAACTATAAATTTTAAATTTAAGAAAATAGCATCTAAATAAAATACAAATAATTTTGAGCTAAAAAAAAAAAAGGATTTATGTGATAAATTTAGTACCCAAGCCCATTCCATTCACGACCAAGTCAATTAAATCTAAGCTAACGGCCCTATAAGAGCATCAGCATATAAGTAGATTAAGTATGCATAAAAATGCACTCCCTCCATTAATAATAGCAACCACACGAAGATATGCATGACACATGGCCTTAATGCCAACATTTGTTAATAGTGGCAACCGCGTGAAGATCTACCCGACACATGGCCTTAATGCTACACTTATTCCTCCTCCTAGTTATAAGCTTGATGTGCACAATATAGAAAGCCATAACCGACACGATTAATTAACAATATGTGGCAGAGAAACATTAAACACATGGACATTTTCAAGAGGATCAAGATGTAGCCAAATGAGATTAGTCTTAAAGCTTTCAAAAATCTCTTTCATGTCTTTCCAAGCAGTGCAAACTATAGAAGGAAAAAAAAAAGAAAAAGAAAAAAAAAGATCATATTATCATTTCACAGAATATAATAGACAACGCAGCTTCTTAAGTTTATAAAGTAATTAAGGAATAGCAAGTTATAGACAAGAACAACTCAAACAAAATTACTACGCAAGCAATGAAATCAAGAACCCAGCTGCAATACTTGATGACTAAAACCAAGATGAAGCAGCAGCAGCAGCTGGTAGGACAGCAAGCCCTTATATCAGAAACTACTGGAACTTAGCTTAGCCTAGTGTCATTATTGTTAATAAGTTTATGGTTTGCAATAGTTTGTTATTTTCAGTTTTACTTTGTGTTATATAAGCACATGTGCTATATGTGTGTATCAATGTATATATATACAGTAACTCAGTTCATCAATGATTAAGTTCAATTTTCCCCAAATCTTAATATGGTATCAGAGCTCTTCTTGTGAGAGCTCTGCTTCTGCTGCATTCCTGTTCGAGGTCTCACTCTAATCTTCAGTGGTGGATGAAGCCATGGCTGATGCCTTCTTGGCAGACTTCCAAACCAATCCTATTAATCCTTACCACCTTCACCCAAATGACAAACCTTCTGTTGTTCTTGTTTCCCCGATTTTGGATTCCACCAATTATCATTCATGGGTAAGAGCAATGAAGGTTGCTTTATCCACAAGGTACAAGCTCGATTTTGTGGATGGCACGATTACTGCACCACCAAGGATAGATGCTTTGTATCCTGTTTGGTCAAGATGCAACAACATGGTGTTATCTTAGATCATTAGATCCTACAATCATACTATAGCACAGAGTGTGCTGTGGATGAATAAGGCAGAAAATGTGTGGAAAGATTTGTAAGATCGTTTCTCACAGAGCGATATCTATAGAATTTCGGATTTACAAGAGGAAATCTCTCTTTTCAGGCAAGGTGATTTATCTGTCACCGAGTATTTTACTGCACTGAAAATAATGTGGGAAGAATTAGATGAATTTAGGCCTATTCCAAATTATAACTGTGCTATCCAATGTTCTTGTGATCTAGTCCCTACCATTAGAACCTACAGAGAAAATGAATGTGTTATTAGGTTCCTTAAAGGTTTGGATGATCTGTTTAAAGTCGTAAGATCACAAGTGATGTTAATGGAGCCTTTGCCAACTTACTAAAGTTTTTTCAAAGGTTATCCAGCATGGGTGGGAAATCCTTGGGGGGGTTGCTCAAGAACCCAAGGTTTTCTTCAATTCCACTAATAGTGATCAAAGGAGTATGCCTGCATATGGCAGAGGAAGGGGACAACATAGTGGATCTTCCGCTGTGAGATCTTCAAAAGGCCGTGGTCAATCACAATATGCAAGCAAATTCTGCACTTACTGCAGCAGAAATGAACACACAGTCGAAATATGCTTTAAGAAGCATGGGTATCCCCCTGGTTTCAAGTTTAGGAACCAAAATGCTTCCATGAATATGACTTCTGTAGAAGATAATACACAAGAATCTTGTGAGAACTCATGTTTTAGTTTTACCAAGGATCAATATCAATCCTTGATGGCTTTACTCTAGCAACATAATGGTGTTTTCAATTCCCCACATACTGTTAACCATACCACCACTCACATCATAGCCACAAATAACTCTCAAAATGATGCCAAAACAGGTATCTTATTTGACCTTTGGCTCCTAGACACTAGGGCAACTGATCATATTTGTCATTCTATTCATTTGTTTGATACATATAAGTGAATTAAACTTGTATGCATTAAGCTTCCAAATGGAACCCACACAATTGCACATTTACTCTAACACTTACTGATGTTTTGTTCTTGCCTACCTTTCAATTCAATCGTATTTCAATTTCTAAACTGACCAAAACTTTAAACTGTCAATTGATTTTTAAATCCTCCAAATGTGATATTCAAGATGTGAATTCATCGAGGATGATTGGTTCAGCTGAAGCTAAAAGAGTTCTCTATGCATTGATAGTCCCTAAAAAGCCCAGAGATTCAATTACAGCACTATGTCATCTAGTCAATTCGAGTACCTTAGCTTTTGATTTTAATTCTGCTAGCTGTCAAAGTCTATGGCATCTTAGGTTAGGACACCTATCTAATGACAGGTTAAATATTGTTCATAAATCGCATTCCTATATACCCTATTGTACAGTTGAAGCTTGTGATACATGTCACTATGCAAAACAGAAAAAGTTACCATTTCCAACCAGTAATACAAAATCTTCTAAGATTTTTGACCTATTAGATGCTGACATATGGGAGTCATATGCAGTTCATTCTATACATGGTCATTGATATTTTCTCACAATCGTGGATGACTTTTCTATGCATACCTGGGATTTCTTATTAAAGCATAAGTCTAAGACAACTACTAATACAGAATTTTTATTGCTTTAGTAGAAACACAGTTTGAAACTACAGTAAAAATGGTGAGAAGTTATAATGGACCTGAGTTTAATATTGCAAATTTTTATGCCTCAAAAGGCATCACACATCAGACCACGTGGGTAGAAACACCATAACAAAATGCTGTTGTGGTACGTAAACATCAGCATATTCTTAATGTAGCTAGAGCACTCTTATTTCAGGCTAGTTTACCCAAGAATCTTTGGTCTTATGCTATCTCACATGCTGTCTATTTGATAAATAGATTGCCATCTCCATTGCTTTCAAATAAATGCCCATATGATCTGTTATATGGTAATCTACCTGATCTTTCAAATTTAAAAGTATTTGGATGCCTATGTTATGCATCAACCCTACAGCAAAACAGAACCAAATTTGATTTTAGAGCTAGAAAATGTCTATTCTTAGGATATATATAAGTCAGGCACAAATGGGTATGTTTTGTTTGATATTAACATGAGAAATTTTCATTTAAAGGAATGTAGTTTTTCATGAAAATCAATTTCCATTCATTTGTGTCAGTATGTCACAATCTCTAACTGTATAGCAGCAGTCACACCTATTGCCATTTCTATACTATGGCCGGTCACCAGATTATGATTTGCCAATTGCTAACAATTTGCCTACTGCTATACATAACCATTCAGGAAATAATACCAATCAAACACACTTTCCTATCAGCGACAGTATAGAAAGAACTTCAGCAGTAGCAAACAACAATGACCAACTCACTCAAAGGTCAACTAGATCCAGACAAACCACCAACATATATGAGGGACTATTACTGCACCTTCTTAACTGCAAGCAGAGCAATCTCTTCCAATGTCAGGTATCCATTATCATCCCATATTTCATATGACAAACTTTTTTCCTAACTACAGAAATTATATTTGTTCCATATCCACCTCATTTGAACTAAAAACCTATGCACAAGCCACCAAACATGACTGTTGGAGGAAAGCCATGGAGGCTAAAATTGCAGCCTTGGAACTCAATAAAACCTGGATTCTCATTGAGTTACCTACTGGTAAAGTACACATTGGATGCAAATGGGTATATAAAATCAAATACAAGGCATATGGTACCATAGAGAGACATAAGGCAAGGCTGCTAGCCAAAAGCTACACTCAAACTGAGGATGTTGACTACTTTGATACTTTTTCCCCTGTGGTAAAGATAACAACTGTTCAATTATTGTTGTCTATTGCAGCCACAAATAGTTGGTATCTCATGCAATTGAATGTCAACAATGCTTTTCTTCATGAAGACGTTCAAGAGGAGGTTTACATGGTTCTCCCTCAATGAGTTCAGTCAACAAAGCCTAATGAAGTGTGTGAATTACCAAAGTCCTTGTATGGACTCAAACAAGCAAGCTGCCAATGGTTCCTAAAGTTGCCCATGGCTTTAGTCTCTCTTGGTTACTTACAGTCTAAATCTGATTATTCTATGTTTGTTAAACATCATCAAACTTCATTTACGGTACTTCTAGTCTATGTTGATGACATTATCCTAAGTGGTCATGATGAGTGTGAAATCAACAAAGTGAAGTATTTTCTAGATGATTCTTTCAAAATTAAAGAATTGGGGGATCTTAAATTCTTTTTGGGACTTGAAATAGCAAGGTCTAGCAAGGGGATATTTCTGTGTCAAAGAAAATATGCACTTGATATACTTTCTGATGTAGGATTTCTTGCTTCCAAGCCTGCAACCACTCCTATGGACAGTACACTGAAATTGCCATCCAACCAAGGCGCCCTTGTGCTGACATATACCATCTTATAGAAGGTTGATTGGTAAACTCCTTTACTTAACTACTACACGGCCAGATCTCTGTTTTGCAGTGCAGCAACTAGGGGTGTCCGTGGGTTAGGTTGGGTCGGGTATGGGGTGCAGTGGGTTGGGTTAGGTTTGGGAATTTTTTTTTCCTAAAACCCGAACCAACCCAACCCGCACATTAGTGGGTTGGGTTGGGTTGGGTTAAACCTGTGGGTCCGACATACATTAAAAAAATTTTCACCTACTAAATTAAATGACGAAATCAATATAAAATCAAAAATTCATTACACATCATAATAAATAACTTAATAAGTCTCAACAAAATATGACATACAAAGGTCCAAACAAACAAAAAGTCAAATACAATAAGTTACAAATCATAAAAATAATATAACAAGTCTTAATTTTGGACATAAAAAGAACTAACACAAGTCTCAAAAGTCAAATACAATAAATCATATAAGGCCTAAGAGAGGAAAAAAGAATAAATATTAGGTTTAATATGCTGAATATAAAAAAATAACATAATTTTTTATTTTTTAAAAAAAGATGGGTTGGGTTGGGTTGGGTTGAGTGGGTTAGAATTTTTTCAACTTGCAACCCAACACATCATCATTAGGTTGGGAATTTTTAAACTCAACCCAACCCGCGAACCCCATCCAACTCGTCAATTATGGGTTGGGTTGGGTCAAAACCCACAGAGTTTGTGGGTTGACTCAACCCAATGGACACCCCTAGCAGCACTTAGCCAGTTCATATCGTAGCCAATAGATGTCCATCAACAGTCAACTAATCATGTACTAAGGTACATCAAAGGTTGTCCAGGGAAAGAACTTTCTTTCCTAGCAACTCAGATTTTCAAATTAAGGCCTTTAGTGATTCAGATTGGGCCGGTTGCACAGAAACTAGGAAATCCATCACTAGATTCAGCATATTTCTTGGAGACTCTTTGGTCTCTTGGAAATCCAAGAAACAAACCACCATTTCCAGATCTTCTTCAGAAACTGAATACAGGGCAATGACTGCTACAGCTTGTGAAATTCAGTGGCTGTTCTATCTCTTAGCTGATTTTCAGATACCAATCAAAACACCAGCTCTTCTTTATTGTGATAATTCTTCTGCAATGCACATAGCATCCAACCCAACTTTTCATGAGCGCACTAAACATATAGAATTAGATTGTCATTTCATTCGTGAGAAGGCTCAAGCAGGCATCATTCATTTGTTACCAATATCTTCAACAGATCAGCTTGCTGATATTTGCACAAAGCCTTTGCACACTGCTCCATTTCATTCCATTGTTGCCAAGCTAGGCTTAATTGACATTCATTCACCAGAAACATTCGATCAGCTCTAGCTTGAGGGGGGTCTTAACCCAAGATGAAGCAGCAGCTGGTAGGAGAGCAAGTAGAGCAAGCTCCTATATCAGATACTACTGGAACTTAGCTTAGCCTAGTCTCATTATTGTTAATAAGTTTATAGTTTGTAACAGTTTGTTATTTTCAGTTTTACTTTCTGTTATATAAGCACACCTGCTATGTATATGTATCAATGTACATATACTGTAAATCAATTCATCAACGATTAAGTTCAATTTTTCCCAAATCTTAATAAAACAAATAAGAGGCAACTTTGGAATAAAAACTATCAAGAAAAGCTACCCATTAAAAGCCGAAAATACAAGCAAGAACAAATGATTTGATGACTCATGCCCAAACTTCCTAAGCTCAGTAATTATATGCAAATAAGTCCACTCATTAACCCATTCTGTTCTCAACTTGAGAGCATTGGGATATCGAAAGAATCATCATGGGCTACTCTAGTTTACATCGGGAAAACTGCTCTCATATTGTATAAAACCACAACTGATATTTGTAAGCTTAAATACAAGTTATCTCTTTTTCAACATGAGGACAGCTAATGAAGATCGAAACAACTACTAAATTCATGCATCAAAATTCATCAGGAGAGGAAAACTAAAAAGGCCGCCTAGCTACCACTCCCTACTTCTTTTACGCATGAGTCCCTTTCATCATAGTAATGATCAAATCAAATTACCAACGATTTCTCTAAGATGCAAGATAAAACATTAGACTTGATTTATGGATAGGACTTTCTCACTTTTCACAAACATATTGTCTACAGTAGCATGGTTACCAAGAAGTAATGACACATATCATATCATGAGATGTTTAAAACCCGTAGCAGCAGTCTAGTTCATATACAGGATGCTTTGACATCTTAGTAAACTTCAAAAAAGGTAAATCAAATCAGATTACCGATATACTATAGGATAATAGGACAGAAAGAATGACAACCATCTCAATCCAAACAAACCGATTTCAGTTACTAGAAAAAGACTATGAGCAAATGACCATGTCCGAGCACTACCCACTAAATACAATTGCACCATCTCAATTTATTTAGAGAAATAAAAAAAAATGCTTGGTTACCCATGGCACAGCAGTGAAGACAACGTAGTAGCCTTCTGAATCAAGCTTTCGAGCCCTCCACAGAATGAGCGTTTGCTGAGGTCCGTGGTGGTACCCCCCCTTCGAAATCTTTCTCTCTACTTTCACTCTCTCTGAAACCTCTAAAAAACTTGAATCCTCTTGGCCCTGGTACTCAAACCAGAGAAAAATCCCAAAATCCAGATTCTCACTTCTTAGAAAATTGAGAAAACTCCAAAGACCCAAAAAGCCTCGAAATCGAACTCTCTCTTTCCCCAAACTAGAAAAAGAAAACCCCCTAAAATCCTCTTGACTTACCCCTTTTATAGAAGGTCCTTAGTCCCAATCTCGATCCCGTGTGCCTGTTGTATGAAATTATAAGCTCTTGGCCGTTTCTAGTACTCCAAACCCACGCAGCCGACAACGAAGTGGGAGCAAAGCAGCACTGTTGCCGCAGCCGTGTGCAAGAGCTGTGTGTCTTCATACTAGAGCAGCCACTGAGAGGGGATTTGGCTGCTGCAAAAGCTGACACTAAAGATAAAATCAAATGGGAGACGCCGTGTGACAGTGAAGGGCTGCATGGATGGTGACGTTGTGCCGTTGAGGAAGAGGGAAAGAGGAGGCAAAGAGCGTGAGAAAAAAACAATAGAAGAAAAAATGAAGAGAAAAACAAAAGAGAATAAAAAAAACAAAAACAAAAAGAACAAAAACTTGGTTGAGAGCGGATGCAGTGCGCGAGAAAAGAGGGAGAAAGCATAGGGAGATGGAGGCTACCTCGTGGGTCATACCAGATGTGGTCTGTGAGTTTGGGTCAATTGGGTTATAGGTTTTGGTTTGTAACCTGTTTAAGAGATGGGTCCAAAAAAAAAAAGTTTGAGTCAAACTTTAAATGGATTAAGGAAAATATTTTTCATTTTTATTTTATTTTATTCTATTTTTATAAATTTTGTAATTTATTATTTTTTGAATTTTCTTTCTTTTTTTTTTAAACTGACTGGAATAAAATATTGTGTTCATATATACAGTGTGATGGAAGAAAAGAATATTCAATGTTCACCAAGTATCTTAATGCAAGTGGATAATATACAGAATTAGCTATTCATACACACATGAACAAAATGAGGCTGCTAAAAGAAAAATAGACACATAATCGAAGTTGGTCTGACCCTTATGGCAGCAGCTTCAATTCCTTTATAGTTTTGGGGTCATGCATTCTCCACTACAACCTATATCATTAATAGACTATCCACACCTATTTTAAACCATAAATCACCCTTTAAAATCCGATACCACAAAAACCCAGGTTATACATATTCCTAAAGATTTTTGACTCTGCATGCTATCTTTCTCTTAGACCATATAATAAAAATAAGGTTGAGTATAAATCTGAATAATGTGTCTTTCTTGGCTATAGTACCATGCATAAGGGCTATAAATGTCTTTCACCGAATGGTAGTGTCTACATATCAAGACATGTTGTCTTTGATGAACTTTCCTTTCCATTTAAAACAATCCTAAAAAATTCCATCCCAATCGTTTCAGCACTCAGTCTCAGTCACCTCCTCTTTCCCCTAGCATTCTATCATTAGTTTTGAGACAAGTAAGAATGTCCAAACTACTGATATCTAGTTTGCTACTAATCCTACATCACCTGCTCAAACCACACACGACATTGAATCACTTACTATTGTAGAAACTATTACTAACGTGCCAACATCTATTATAGCAAACTCTCAACAGGTATTAAATACACCCAATGATTACAAGGGCAAAGAGAGGCATTTATAAACCGAAGCTGTATATGTACTACTACACTAAAGTCTCAATCAGTGGCTGATGCATCGTCAAATCCTAAGTGGAAACAAGCAATGAATTCATAATACAGGGCATTAATGAAGAATGAAACCTGGACATTGGTGCAGCTTCCACTTGGCAAAAAGGTCATTGGATGTAAATGGGTTTTCAAACTCAAGCCTCTATATGGCACTATTAACAAGCGCAAAACTAGTTTAGTAGCTAAGGGATTTCACCAACAAGAAGGATTAGATTCTTTTAAAACCTTCTGTCCCAGAACAGTTCTTACTTTGGCTCTCTTAAAGAATTGGCCTATTCACCAAATTGATGTGAACGACACATTTCTCAATGAGGATCTTCAAGAGGAAGTCTATATGCTTCAACCATAAAATTATAAGCAAGTAGAAGGAAGCTTAGTTTGCAAACTTCAAAATGTTCTTTTGGTCTCAAACAAGCACCACGAGCTTGGTTTAAGAAGCTAAATTCCATAATACAGGAACTTGGTTACAAATCTACTAGATGTGATTCCTCATTGTTTACCAAATTTAGGCCTAATTTCACACTCATAGTAACGGTTTATGCTGATGAAAATTTGATAACTAGGAGTTGTATTGCTGATATAATCCAGTTGATACAAAAATTAAACGTAGCCTTTGCATTGAAGGACATAGGAAATCTGCACTACTTGGGAATCCAAGCCTCCAAGACACTAGATGGTGGACTTCATCTCTCATTGAAGAATTATATAACATATTTACTAGCTAAAACGCATATGACTTTGGCCAAACCTATGCCAACCCCGATGATCTGAGGTCAAAAGTTAACTGTGAATGGCACTGCACCAGTAGTAGACACAACATTTTAAAGATCCATTGTAGGAGGACTGCAATATGCAACAATCACTAGGCCTAAAATTGCTTTCAGTGTAAATAAAGTTAGCCAATTTATGCATTCCCCAACTGAAGACCACTGGAGAGCAATCAAGCGCATCCTCAGGTATTTGCAGGCACTATAGATCATGGAATTCATCTCAACAAGTCTACAACATTGGATATTAGGGGCTTTTGTGACTTTGATTGGGGGTCTGACCCATATGATAGCAAGTTAACTACAGGGTATTGTATGTATCTTGATTCCAACTTAATTTCCTGGTCATCTAAAAAGCAGCAAGTGGTCTCTTGGTCAAGTATATAAGCTGAGTATAGGTGAGCCTAGCTGCCATTGTACAAAAAATTTCATGGATTCAATCCTTACAACTTAAGTGCAGTAATGCTTGCAACAAACTTGACTATGCATTGTCGAACTAAGCATTTTGAGCTTAACTTAATTTTTGTTTGAGACAAAGTAGTACATAAGCAAGTCTTGGTGTTTCACATTCCTTCACAGGATCAGATTGTAGACAAACTGACTAAAGCAGTGTACAGCACCAGATTTCAAGAGTTTAGGACCAAGACTCTGAGTTTGAGGGGGCATGTAAGGGATAACTAATATGTAATCTGTTAGGTTGTTATACTGAATTCAGTTATTGAGTTAGATGCATAAATACTGAGCTATGTATCTTCTTTGGAAGTAAGCTCATTTCATTCAATACACTATACCTTCGTACTGAAGTTGGCAAAAGCACAAGAAGGGGTTTTGAACTATGCTCTTCGATTTTGTTTTCTTCTGCAAACACAATCACCCTTCTCATGTATGAATACTTGGAATTGAGAAAGTTTATGAACTTTCTTAACTATGTCAAATAATACCAAATGCATTGCAGTGATGTAAATAAGTTTCATATATCTTTCAAACCAAGTTTTGAAACTAATAACTTGAATTAAGCACTTCAAAAATTACTTCTAATCAAATTTAAACTTGTGGAAGCTTAAGTTTCAAAACTTGAATTGGTTGAGTTGATTTCAATGAAAGATATGGATTTTAACTTAAACAAAACCACTCAATGAGCTCAAAATAAACACAACACTGAAACTAAAGAGAAAAATAAGGGAGAAGAGAGTTTAACATAGTGATTTATACTAGTTCACTCCAAACCATATGGGCTACATCTAGTTCCCAACTCCTTGCTAAGATTTTTCACTATAAATCTGAGTATTCTTGATCTGCAGCTTCTCCAGGTTGTTACACGAGTATTCTCTTTTCAACACTAGCCTTTCCAAACTAGAACACAAGTATTCTTTCTTCAATGCTAGCCTCTCCAAGCTAGAATAAAACTATAGTGGTTAGCACAACCAGCTAACTCACCTTTGATCTTTCAGGATCTAGTGTTATGATAAGTGTTTTGTAATGTGTTGTTCCTGAAAACACTCAGAGTGAATTTACACTAGTTTATTAGCAATACAAACACCTATAATAAGAGTTCGGCTAAGATTCGCACAAGTAGATAGGTAAATAATAGATTAGAAGAATGGTCTCCGAGGATCACTATATTTTTTGCAGTTCAGTCTTGTAATATTTTAACCTCTAAATCTTTGAGTTGAGATCTTTATATATTCTTCAATAACTAACCGTTGAAGCCTTGGAATGTTATGTTATCTACTAGACCATTACTAGCCGTTGTAATAGCTCTTCTTAGATGACTCAGTTTGTACTTTAGTAACTTGAAAATGTTTTACGTGACTTTTCTTAACTCTAATTTTTTTAACTAACTTTCTTAAGTCTTGATTTTTTTAAAGTTAATTTCTCTTGGTTTGATTGATGTTGTCTTGACTTGATTTGAAGAGAAATCTTACTCTTGAACATCTTTCAAACTTCTAATCTTGTCTTATAAGATATTCCTGCTTTAACACATCTTCTCATGAATTTTCTTAAGTTCTGGATGCTGACTTCTCTGATCAACTTTCTCAAGTTTTCATTGACTTTTGTCGTTATGAATTAGTAATCTTCTAGCCATCCTATGATATTTCTCATTTATAGTCTCAAGCTCTGCACATCAAAGTTTATAAGAAAACTCACAGTAATACATTAATCCATTCAAAAAATTTTAGGGCAATAACTTGTTATTTTCAACAAAATTTGTTAATAATCAAAACTAAATAAAAAGAATTTATTCAAAAGGTTTTGGAATTTGCAATTCCCTTACAATAATCTTCCTTACACATACAACACTCTCTTTCTTTCTTACTTTGTTGCCAATACCTTTAACTTGAAAAATAATAAAATAAAAATTGATTTGATTTTGAAATTTTTGTGAATTTAGTTATATAGATATAGAGATTCACTTAAATTTGATTGGATTTAAATGAATTAAATTTAATTTTAGTCATAATTATTTAAATTAATGATTATGTCTCTATTACTTTAATCATTTTATCTATTATTGATAAGGTGAGAAAACTATTTTACAAAGGCCTCAACTTTAAAATTTATCAATTAAGAGATTAAACTCAACAAACAAATATTTCAACAATACATATCTGTTAGGAAAAAAAAGTTAGGTCATATAGGACCATGTATTTTACTCATATTTCAAATTATTTTGGTATGTAAAGTTGGATATTTTTATTTTTTGAACATTTTTTGTTAAAAAAAGATTTTTTTATTAAGTCCCTCAATTGGTAATAATCAAAGCTGAGTTCTTCAATTAATTTATTATAAAAAATTTGGATCCTCAAATGATAATTTACTTAAATAAAAAATAAATAAAATTATTAAAGTAAAAGGAATTCAATTCAACTTATTTTATTTCAAACATATAATTGAATCTATAAATTAATCTAATTTATATTTTTAATAAAAAGTTTTAAATACAAGAATTATTTTTAATTAAATGCAATAAATTTAAATAAAATAAAATAATATTTTTTATAGTTTTAAATAAAATAAATAATATAGTAGTTCATAGTCTGTAACTAGTATATTAGATGTTGGGAGTAATCAGATATAATTATGTAACAAAAACAAAAAGAAAATATTAAATGATTTGATATGTTTGTTAACTTTTAAATAAATAAATAATTAATATCACTTTATTTTATTTAATAATTACTCTATCTAATTGAACTGTGTCAAAAGTTCTATAATTTTTTTTGAATACTCATTTTAATTAGTCATCAAAAAGAATAAAAAGGAAAGAACGTTAAATGGATAGGATTTAACAGTAACAAGAAAAAGGAAATAAGAAAGCACTACTTTTCCATCTCCCATGGATGCTATGCCGCCTTTCCATTATTCCCATGGACCACACTCCCCCTCTAATTCCCTCTCCCTCTGCGTTTCTGGTCTTTGAAAATCGTTTTTCAAATGGGTAAAAGTAGAACTCCGAAAAACTGCTTTGCAATTGCTGCCCCCCTTTGTCCCACAACCCAGTACTTTTTCTTCTCCCTTAATTTGTTTGAGTAGAAATTTCTTTTTACCCATTTCTCAAGTACACACACATCTACCATATTATTTTCTTTTACTTGCAATTATCTTTACCTGTCTCTCACTTTTAGTCCTCTTTTTTATTTTTAGATATACCTTTACAACATAAACAAGTTCCGTTTCTTTGACCAATTCCTCTCTCTTTACTTTCTCCTTCCTTTTGAATTTTAATTTCATTATTGATTTAATTATATAATTTTTTTTTTCACACACCCACATGCGTGTAGTTCTAATGTTTGTCTGATTTGCATTTCATTATTGTCTGATTTGCTGTTTTTCCTTTTTGTCTGCTACTTTGGGTGCAATCCTGGACTCTTGGGGAATCATAGAATAAGCAAAACAGAAGAGGAAAGGAAGAAGGTTAGTATCTTCACCACTTTGAATGCTTGATCACTGGGACCACCCATGTTACTTTTCTTGATGTTTGCAATTGGTGTCAATTCCCTCAATTGATTTTATATTGTGCTCTTTTAGTTCTGATTCGAAATGGGTCAATTTTATTTGTGATTGATTGGGGTTTCCTGTTCTAAATTGCAATTGTCAACATGGGTCTATTTCATTTGTTTAAGACACTGCTCTGGTTTGACTGTCTGGGTTTGTGCAAGTTTGTGTTACTCAATTTAAAACATGAGGACAGTCTTCATGATGTGCAATTAAGTTTTTGTTTCGGATGTTAGAATGTGTTTGTGCTTGTGATCATTAGTTTGGGTTGGTCCCTTGTACTCTTAAGGTATGGCGGGCATTGATGTTACAAGATATGCTCATAGTCCTGTGCACAAGGCCATAGTATTGAAGGATTATGCTGGCCTTACAAGGATATTTGCAGGTCTCCCACGACTGTGTAACCCAGCCGAGATTCGTACTGAAGCAGCTTCAGTAGCTGAGGAAAAGAAGGCCGATGCCATCTCTGCTGTGATTGATCGGCGTGATGTAACAAACCGTGACACCCCCCTTCACTTGGCTGTAAAATTTGGTGATGAAGTGGCCACTGAGATGCTTATGGTTGCTGGGGCAGGATTGGAGTTTGCAGAATGAACAGGGATGGAGTGCTCTTCAGGAAGCTATTTGCAATAGAGAAGAGGGTATTGCCAGGATTATAATTAGGCATTATAAACCTCAGGCCTGGGCAAAATGGTGCAGAAGGTTGCCTCGCTTGGTAGGGACCATGCGAAGGATGAGAGATTTCTACATGGAGATCACATTCCATTTTGAGAGTTCCGTGATTCCTTTCATCTCAAGGATTGCACCTTCAGATACTTACAAAATTTGGAAAAGGGGTGCAAATCTAAGGGCAGACATGACATTGGCTGGTTTTGATGGTTTTAGAATTCAGAGATCAGATCAGAGCATTCTTTTTCTAGGTGATGGTTCAGAGGATGGGAAGGTCCCACCAGGGTCATTGTGCATGATCTCACACAAGGATAAGGAAGTAATGAATGCTTTAGATGAAGCTGGCTGTCCAGCAAATGATGAAGAGGTTCAGCTAGAAGTGGCTGCAATGTATAAAACAAATTTATTTAGGCCTGGGATTGACGTTACTCAGGCAGTTCTTTTGCCTCAATTAACTTGGAGGCGACAGGAGAGAACAGAAATGGTAGGGTCTTGGAAAGCTAAGGTGTATGATATGCACAATGTAGTTGTAAGCATCAAATCTAGGGGGGTTCCTGGAGCTATGACAGATGATGAGTTCTTCTCATCTTGCAATGAAAACGAAACAGAGAGTCAAGAACTTAATGATATTTTGACTGTGGATGAAAGAAGGCAACTTGAAGATGCCCTTAAGTTGGATTCCTCAGAATTGAACAACGAGAATGACGAGGGGTTCATTGGGCATCGTCATAGCTGTTATGAGCATAGGGGTATTCCTATTGAAGATGCAAATGCTTGTAAAAGTGGAGAAAATAAGCAGGAAAAGAAAGGCTGGTTTGGTGGATGGAGAAAAAAGGATTCTAAACATGATGCGCGGAAGAAAATTGCTCCACCAAGAAGTTCTCTCTGCATAGAAGAAAAGGTGAGTGATTTACTGGGTGATTCTCCTTCAAGGAATCAGAGTAAGCCACAAAAGAAGATTGCTCCACCAAGAAGTTCTCTCTTGCATAGAAGAAAAGGTGAGTGATTTACTGGGTGATGCTCCTTCAAGGAATCAGAGTAAGCCACAAAAGAAGATTGCTCCACCAAGAAGTTCTCTCTGCATAGAAGAAAAGGTGAGTGATTTACTGGGTGATTCTCCTTCAAGGAATCAGAGTAAGCCAGGAAGACATTCTGTTGAGATGGTTGTAAGGGGCGATGAGCAGGGGAGGAGAAAAGATGCCAAAGCTTCTGCAAATTCCGAGAGCAGAAATACTAACAAGGATGGAAATCGTGAAAATGAATATAAGAAGGGGTTGAGACCTATTCTTTGGCTTTCCCCAAATTTTCCACTAAAAATTGAAGAACTGTTGCCACTGCTTGACATTGTTGCAAACAAAGTTAAAGCAATTCGTCGTTTAAGAGAACTGCTTACAACCAAACTTCCAATGGGAACCTTTCCAGTCAAGGTCTGTGCTTATCGTCTTAAATTTAGGACTTTTACTGTAAATATGAATGTTCTAAGCATATCTAGAAGTGAAAATCCTAGCTATGTAGTTGCTTTAATTAATTCTATTTCTTTTTCTTTGGTACATCACTCACTAGGATATATTAAATTCTTTCTTGTTTACTCTGCTCATTTTGTAGTGTTCACATCATGTGCTGGCCTATGATTAGATATTAGGCTTTATATTACTATACTAAAAGGAGAATAGGAAACAGAAAAAGAATTATGAAAATAGAAGAAACAGTTCACTCTATATAAAACGAAAACACGGGTAGTCCTGAAATGTTTTTTCTAGTCAAATGTATTGCGAGACAGATTTACATTTGATATCTGCTTTGGTCAACCAATGTGTAGTTGGTAATGCCTGTAGGCTGTAGCATCTGAAGATTATTTAGTTAAAATGTTTGCTTGCTATAGGTTAATCATGAAGTATGACTTAGGAATTCTTTGAATATTGATAGGTCTTGATGATCATGTCTACTTTACTTATTACTTAAATGTAAATGTTGTCACTTGTCAGTGTCTTCTCTATCATTTAAAAATATAATGTTTATGCATTCTGATTAGATACTAATTGTGTTTCTTGTATGACAAATCATTATATTTTGCTTTTTAATTGTGGTTGCTGGGTAGGTATCTCAGCTGCATGGTGGCACTGTATTTTTGAGGCTTCAAATACGAACAAACTATTGCATTTTCCTTATTTTGTTTCCTAGGTACAAATACAAATAATGGAAGTTGTATTTTGATTAATTCCAGCCCCATAAGCTAAGCCCAGGTGGCAGATTATCTGGATAACTTTCTAATATGCAGAGAGATTAGAGGGTGTCACTATTTTGATATATTGTTGCTTTTTTGGTGGCTGTGTTTATTTTTCTGGCCGTTGGTAATTGTTGTTTGGTCTTCTCTCAAGGTGTCTTTGTCATGTGACTCTCTCCACATTGGTCGTGCACCAACTCCAGCCACCTAAATCTTAATGTTTCCTCCTACCTGCCACTGCCACACAACTTTCTGTTGAACATTAGTGACTCTGTTCAGTTTTCCGGCATGTTTTTCCTGACCTCCACAGCTTCCATCTCTGGTTCACCATCTACCTAATCTCTGATCTATGAAATGACCGCACTATTGGAATCAGAGGGTGCCAATTTTCGAGGACCCAAGTATCGCTAGAAAATTCTCACCCATGCTCTGCCTCACACCACCCATCTCCTACAGGCTTCTGGCCACTCTATGGCATGTTTTCAACCATATTTCTGGCGACCAACACAGACCAGTTTTGATCACAGTTTCCAGCCAGATCCCGGCTTCGTTCATGGTTTCAGCCAGCCTCCACCAATGAAGCTCAGTAAGCTTCAGCTTTAGGTGGAGTGTTGAGACATATGTTTTATTATTGTGTCTTCTTTGTTAACATGGGAGTTACTTGTTGTACACTCAAAGTAAAGGCTGCGAGTGTCCTTTCATAGTCACACTCTTATTATAAATATAGGTGTAGTCAATGTAACAAATACATATGTTCAGAATATTATTGAGAGATTCTTTCTCTTTATTGAAATTACAGGGTTTAGGTAGGGAGAAAGAAGAAAAGAGAATGGAGATTAAATAATAATATTAGATTGATATGAAAGAAGTGCTAGATGTGTTTTATGTGACACAAAAGATAAAGCACTAACCCTTATTTATGTTTTACTAACCCTAATCAAATAAGGAAATAAATCAGGAAACGTAATGAAATCCGGAAACAACTCCTAAAATTGCTTCCTCAATTAGAGCACTAATTGATTCTACAAATATATTCTAAAAATCTTCTAAAATATTCTAAAAATATTTTAAATATATTTTAACACTCTTTTTTCTTCCTTTTCCACTTAAACCCTATAATTTCAACAAAAACGTTAGGAGAAACCATTAAAACAGCCTTGCTCTAAATGGATATGTTATTATATATGTTTTTGATAAAGGCCAATGGCGATATTTGATCCTGTAGCTGACCCCACCTAGTGGGATGAGGCTTGGTTGGTGTTGTTGTTGTCTGATGTATTTTATTTATTTATTTATTTTTTTATCTTTTGGAGAGAATCTTGTCCTCCTTATGGCTGTACTCCATCATCTTTCTCTAATAAATTTTATTTTAATATTAAAAAAATCATAGATTGACATTCCCAATCTTGTATTATGACAATGATGGGGAAATTTTTCTGGAAAGTGTTGTCCAGGTCTTCTAAACATTTTGAATTTGACATGCTGTGGCAAGGATCATCTTCCCTTTTTTCTTGGCTTCTGATCCTAATTTCGAAGTTCAGAATTAGAATCCTCACTCAGTTTTGTGGGTTTGATTGATCTGGGCTAGTGGGCATGAACTGTTTCTTTATCCTCCTCTTTACTGTTTATCTCTGTATGAATTTTTTATTATTGAAAAGAAATGAAACTTGGTGCATGAAATGGAAAAATGTTTCAAATGTAATTTCTGATTGCAGGGTACCTATCAAACAAGGAAATTTTACTAGATAGTTATAAGGCTAGTGATGCTCTATGATAGTGAATTGTTGGCAGTGAAGTGCCAACAAGAGCAAAACGTATGTATAGCGGAGATGAGAATGTTGTGGTGTATGAGTAATCACACAAGAAAAGATAAGATACGGAACAGATGTGCAGAGGAAAAAATTGGAGTAGCACCCATTGATGAGAAGATGATAGAAACTCGTCTATGGTGGTTTGTTCATGTGAGGAGAAGAGGCGTCAATTTGAAAAATGGAACAAATGGTAGATAGTCTGATTGAAAGAGGTAGAGAAAAACCGAAGAAAACTTTAAGATAAACCATTAAAATGGACCTTGATCTAAATGGATTTATTGAAAATTTGGTTTCTAATAGAGCTCAATGGTGTCGTTTGATCTGTGTAGCCGGCCCTACCTAGTGGGATGAGGCTTAATTGTTAAAAAAAAAAAAAAAAACTAAACTGTGTTCTTCTAGTTTCTTCAGGAGAGAGGATTGTTATGTGTAGCCCTATCTCAATACGGTGTTCAGGTTATTGCAAGTCTAGGGCTAATGAGAAATCATTGGACAAGAAAAAAGCAGTTGCAGAACTTGGATTGGATCATGGATCACTGCATCTTTAAATTTTTTGACTGGAAAAAAATCTTATTGTTATTTGTTATAGTAATGGTTTCTTTTATTACCTTTATGCTTCTCATGTAAATAGTTTAGAAGAATTACAAGTACTGATAGTGAATTCCAGCCTTGCGATTTGTGGTTCAACTCCTGAAATTAGTATTGACAGATAAAATTTGTATGTATTCCTTCATTCCTTAGAGATAGCCAGGTCATAGGGTTTTGTGGGTTGGTTCTTCATTCCTTAGAGATAACCAGGTCATAGGGTTTTGCATTAGCTCATGTGACCAGTCTAGGCATGTAACATTTTGAGTCATTAGTTTGGTCCATAAGATGGGTCAGCCATAAAAATAGGTCAATGCTTAAGTGGTGCAGCTGCCTTGCTGGTCGAGATCTGGAAACTACACCTGCACTTTTTTTCTTAGCTCTTTAGAAAATTTCTTGAAATGTACAGTTAATTGTTGTAAATGATATATCATTCACATTGAACGCTTTTTTCTTTAAACTGAAACCCTTTCTTGTCAATACCTTGCTGGTTATTTATTTTATTTTAAAGGGATCTATAAGTAATCTGCTTCAGAAACATCTTTCTTAAAGCGACAGGGTATTAAAAACATCTTTATTGGCTTCTTTTTTCTTTTATTTATTTTCTTTTCTTTTTCTGTACATATATTGTTAGAGTGCCAGCTTGGCTTCATTTATTTTTATTTTTTCCATTTCCATCTATATTTCTGTTATTTCTGCTTAGTTGATAATTCTGTTAGTGAAGAGTTGGATAGTGTCACAGCAACTGAGACAACAGAAGGGAGAATGTACTGATCATGCGAAAGTAGTGAAAATTCTGAAAATTCTCCTTCATCTACTATCTCTGTGCTTTTCTCTGCATTGCTTTTGATCATCGGAATGCCATTCTAAATACTGTGTATTCCCTGGTTAAGAGTATTGGAGTTCTCGGGTTCTCTGCAATCCCTGAGCTTCTCTTCCTGTCACATATATATGATTGTAAACACATTTTATCACCTTTGGACATTCAGGTTGCCATCCCTGTGGTTCCCACCATTAGAGTATTGGTCACTTTTACGAAGTTTGAAGAACTACAGCCATTAGATGAATTTTCGACACCCCCTTCAAGTCCTTCTGCTGCTGGCCATGAGAGCCCTGCTGTGACACATTTCTCAGCTTCATCTTGGTTTCAGTGGATCAAGGCTCCTTACTATCGCCCTAGTTCATCCGCTTCTGGTTCTAGCAGTAGGATCGAAAACATTCAAGACCCGTTTACAGTTCCCTCTGACTATACATGGGTAACTGCTGAAGCAAAGAAAAAGAAGATGCAAGAGAAGAACAAACCAAAGAAAGGGAAAAGTCATAACCAATGATGCCACTGCATAAGCAAGCTCTAGACCTGGAAGCTGCTTCAGTTTGTTTGGGAACTCTTCGTTTATTGAAAACAAATTGTACTTCTCTGGACTCCTACACAAATTGAAGCACTGTTTCAAGTAGGAGTGATCCTTCATGGGATATAATGTGGTTGACCATTTGGGGACAATGTGACATATGGAACATAAAAGGTGATTCTTGCAATATATAATTGCTGGAAATTTCAAGTTTACACCATAGATTTATTGAGTCTTGGTTTCATCATATGGAAACACAATAACCCAGGATATTTACAGTCACAGTGACATCTTTCATCATGGTGATTGGAGTTATATTTACCAGTGTCTGCTTCTTATTCTTTCCCTTGCTTTTATTCTTCTTGTAAATAGACAGAATTTGTTTACCGGCTTTGGGTGCTTCACACAACATGTTTTATTCTATCTCAGCATTAACGTTGAATGCTTTGGTATAAAGTATTTATTCATTTGATGACGCAACTCATCTTTGGATGTCATCTGTCTGTGAAAGAGAACTTACTTCTTTGGCGTTGAATCTGGATGGAAATCAAATGGAATGGGTTGTACCTCATTGTTTGGTTTTGTTCGGATTGAAATGATAATTCATTTTATTTTTATATCCCATAACCGAAATTGTTATAAAATTTATATAAAATATATTAAAATAAACTCTTTTAAGTTGTATAGTACCGTGTCATTTTATATTCTGATGTGGTTTTCTTAAAGTCATATAACGTCACGTTATGTTATAACATGGCTTTCTTCAAAAACTTCTGCAACGAATGTAATATCATGTAATGTCATGTATTTACGTGACCTCATTAAAAAACTTTTGCAAGTCATTTAACTTAATATAATGTTAGCTACTGACATAATTTATTTTAAACAAATTTAAAATTTCTTTACAGAATGGAGATTTTTGATATTTAGTTAGTGATTTATATTTATAAGAAAAGATAGTGATACTATAAATCGTTTGTGATACTTTTTAGGAATAGCATTTTCACTATATTAGGTAACTTATATTTGTTTGTTTTTGTTTTTTTAATTTACGCATTATATAGTCACAGGAAGATAACATATAAAACAAATATAATCATGAAAAAAATATGCAAATAAATTTAAAAAATTAGAAGTGTAACTAAATGAAAAGATGCAAAAATCATATTGCTAATAATTGTAGAATGAAGTGGAATAGTAGTTTTATAAATTTCACACCAATACTATAGTTACTATAGTTTTATAAATTTCACCTCAATACTATAGTTGAGTTTTGGAGTTAAACTAAAAGGACTAAATAGAGATAATTTTGCATTGCTTGTAAATTATAAGGATTATTCTACTTTGTTTGAAAATTTTAAGGAACCTTTTAAATGGTTTTCAACTATAAGGATTAAATTGAATTTGGAGTAAAACTACAAAACTGAACGAGTAACTTAATATATTTTCCATTAGCATTCATGCCGTTGTGTTCTTTTTATTATGTATAAAATTGCAACCATTCAATTTGAGTTTTCCTCTGAATTTAGTAATGGTTGATTCAGAATTTTATATCAATGTACATCATGGGAACCGATTCATCCATAATCCTAGGAAGCGGGTGTTCGACGTTGATGAGTGGTCTTACTTCAATTTGTTGAATGTTGTGAAATCCTTTGGCTATACTAGTTCCCAGGCCGTCTGGTGGGTAAAGCCACCAATACCCTTATTGAAGTTGGAAAAAGTTTTCTACAGAAGTAATAATCGATTATAGAATGAGCAGTAATTTGTTATTGTTTGGCTACGTGCTTTGCAGAGGCCACATAATCAATTTGTAATACACATAATCCTTTAATTGCTTTCTGTAAATTTGACAATCGATTATGCGTTATGCATAATCGATTATTTGATACCGAGTGATCAAATATTCAAATGTTGTCACGAATAATTGAATATTCATTAAGGAATAATTGATTATTGCATACCATACTTAAAAATTGGGTGCAAAAAAGAATTTGAAAAAATTTGTAAATGAAGCACAAGTCAATTGGTAATAATTTAACCATCCAACTGAAATAAGAAAACAATTTAAGGGCTATTATTGAAAAGATTTGAGCATAAAGAGATTGGATTCAATTGTACCCTCACATATGAAGTCCAAGGTCCTAAAAGAACTAATCTTGTAACGCGTAGATCAAGATCTTCATCTTTGTTATTATAGAAATCCTTCAAGCTTGTGTTTCACATTTTGGATTCAAATTCTTCCATTTTGGCATAGATGTTGGTTCATATTTCAGTGGGAGAATTGAAATGCTGATTAAACAAGATATTTTGAGAAATTCAGATTTTGTTCTGAATTCGAAAATTGCATTGATTGCATTAAAAGCAAACCTACTACTAGAGTTAGAAAATCGGGTTAGCTGGAGTCTTGATACCCTGTAGTAGATTCACCTAGAATTTTGTGGACTTGTCACACCTACAGCCATGGGTGGTTTTAGGAACATGAGTTTGATGTTGGTGATGATTTCCCCACCTTTTTAGCTTGATGGTTTTGTAAAACAAGGAAAGGGGCACTTGGTTTGTAAATTGAATAGATCAATCAATCGTTTGAAATAGGCCTCGAGGCAGTAGTACTTAAGGTTCCATAAGGTTGTCTCTTCAATTGGCTTTAAAGAGAATGTTGTTAACCATTGCAGCTATATGAAGACTAGTGGGAGCAAGATAATTATCCTTGTACTGTGTTGATGACATATTGCTTGCGAGTAGTGAGTTGAACTTGTTGCATGAGACAAAATAATTGGTGTGAATTCCTTTTGATATGAACCATCTTAGTGATGCCTCTTTCAGTTTGGGCATACAGATCCACTAAGATAGACTCAGGGCATTCTTAGTCTACCTGAGAAAAACATATATAGAAAAGGTATTGAACATTAATGTGAAGTCTTGCTTCCTATGTGCTGCATCTATCTTGAAAGGTGAGAAAATTTTGAAATCAAGTGTCCTTATAATGATAAAAAAAGAGTTGATAAGGTAAAAGTCCCATATGCTTCCATTGTTGGCAGTCTAATATATGTTCAAGTTTGCACACATCCTGATATTGCTTTTGCTATTACTGTGCTTGGGAGGTACTTAAGCGATCTTGGAGTACAACATTGGAGAGCAACAAAAAAAAAAGTTATGAGGTATCTACAAAGTACCAAAGATTATATGCTAACTTACAGGAGGTCTGGTCATTTTGAGTTGACCGAACATACTATAGGTTGCTTGGATGATCTCTATGATTTTATTGTAATAATTATGCTACCAATAGCTTCTCTCAAAATAACAGGAGTTTTACACGCATTAAGTATTTTGAGTTTAAACACCTATTTGTTAGGAGAGAAGATTATAAAGTTTATGACTCACATTGAGCACATAAGTATAGATTTTATGGTGGCAAATTCCCTTTCCAGCGGCTTGACATCTAAAGATTTTCAGGATCATGTACCCCCTTTGGGAGTAGTTAAATCTTTTGATATTTTTAGTTACTGGGAGTTTATATATTCATGTGTAGTGACTTTGATTTATGTTATTTGTCTTGAGACAATCATGGATAATGTTGTCAAAATTGGGTCAGGCCCCATAGCCTTACATGTGGGGTGAGCTTAACCTTAAATTTTATATTGTGGGTTATTTTTGACCCTGACCCAATTTTAACCCACCATACTGAAGACATAAGAAGAAGGGTTGAATCAAGTCTTTTGCCCAAATGGAAGTTTATGCAAAACATAGCAAAACAAAACTTGTACAGAAATCAGTTGGCTCAAGATAACAATAAGCTTGCTCATCGTAGTGCAAAAAACAAAACCAGAAAACAAAGCACGACTATACAGGCAGTAAAATAACTCATGCACTAAAAATAATCATGCAATCAAGCAAGAAACATAAGAGAGAAGGGTTAAGAGAAGATTGAACAAGGATATTTATCTTGGTTCAGTTCCAATGTGAAACTTACATCCAGTTCCCAGCCAAACTGAGATTTTTTTTACTATTTAACATGTGTTATTTCTTTCATCCTAGCCTCTCCAAGCCAGTTACAGTAAGATCTTCACACAAGCTTGCTCACAGGTCACCCACAGACCTAAACACTAGCACTTTAGCTAGACAACACAGCCACAAAGGCTTTTACAGAGAAAGATGAAGGAGAACTCCTAAAACAAAGAGTGAATATGCCAAGTTAAGCTCTATATGAAATTACAAGGGGATGCTTAGATGAAAGCTTGCAATTTTCACCCTTTTCATTGTTGAAGTCTCTTATAAAAAGGAATATTTGTAGCCAAAGAGAACTGGAACGTTGCAGCATCTCTGCTCCCTTCTAAAAGGTTGTTTTTCGCTTTTTATTGAGATATATCTTGCTTTTTGCGGAGTTGTAAAAGTACCCAATACTTTTGGGATGTTGTCTCAAAACTTTTGACTCTTCCATGTGATTTTATGACTGTTGGCAACACCTAGGGATTGTCCAAAAGCTATTTTTTCTCTAAACACGCAGAATAAGGACAGTGTTGTAATAGCATCATCTACTGACCCATTTCCAGTCATGAATAGACTGATCTTGGTCTTTCAGAGCGCTTTTTCTCCACTTGAAAAGACTGATCTCTATGATGAGTAGGCTTGTTTTGGACTTCAAAAAGCTTCTCAAGGACATGTCTTGACACAGCAACAACAGACTTCTCATCTTGAGTAGTAGTTAGTTTATCTTGTACTTGAGAAAGTTTTTAAATGGTCATGAGCCACTCTATCTTCAACAAATCGTGTATTTTTCTTGGAATGAACTTGAGAAATTCTCCATTCAAAGTTCAATGAACCTATAACCATTGCTTTGAACTAAAATCAATTAATAATGTTTGGAATCATCACAAGTTAATACCTAAGTAAGAAAAACCTTGGGCTAACAATCTCCTCATTGATGATGACAAACATTCCATCAAGTAAAAAGTAGGTTTATGACAAAAAAAAAATTCAGAATAAGTGTGAATAAATATCAGGGCATGATTGTTTAAAAAATGATGTACTCCCCCTCAATATATGCTCTCTTTATCTAAAATGATTAAGGGATATATGCTCCCCTTATCTAAAATGATTAAGGGCAGAGATTATATCTGAAATTTGTAGTAATTTCCTTGATTTTTGTCCCTTTTTTTGGCATCATTAAAGATGGGAACAACAACGAACACAGTAGAGAGTATAGAAATACACATAGGGAATCTAAAATTGGGAATAATCATAACACACAATACTTAAAGTCACAAATTAGTGTTCAAGCATACATAAACATGTCCTAAGGAAGTTCAAACAATTCAACATAGGATATCATAAAAGAAGATTATAACATAAGCAGTCTAATCCTAAAGATAAGCATGCTGATCAAGTCACTTTTCATCAGAAGAGGATAATAGTTCCATGTAAGAAGTCTTTGGAAAACGCTTCTTTATGGGGCTAGGAGGTTTGACACGGTGGCTAGTTTGTGATTTTGGCTCAGTCTCATACTTCTTTACCCACCAATCCTTAAATTCATTGAACTTTTTCTTCATGTATTCAAGTTGATCTTGCATATATTGGTAGGCTAGCAAACAATTATTGTTCATCTTCTTTTGAGCCCTAGTGAGCCTCCTTTGATGTACCTCATTTGCTTCTAGCTTCTGCATAACCTTCTCTAACAACTCAAGATGAGCTAACTGAACTCCTTGATGAGTTGGTTTATCTCTAATTGCAATAGCAAACTTTTCTGTAGATTTTCTTGGTATGCTCTCTGCTTCAAGCAATAGAGTGAAAGTTCTGGGTGGTGTTTGAATGGGGTCCTTAGTCACCTTTTCTTTTCTTGTGAATTTAGAACTTTCCTCCACCTTTTCCTTTCCTTTGCTCCTCACCCAATTTCCTTCCTCATTCAAAATTACACCAGTGAGTGAAAAGTATTTTACACTGATCACACCAGTCACCTTTTTAGCATTTTCTCCAATCAATTCAACACCGAAATGCTTCAAGAATCTGGTAATAATCATATCATAGGGTAAACTCATAGCTTTCTTTTTGAATGCACAATCCTTCATATAATGCATCAAGACATAACCAAAGCACAATTGTTCCTTTTTCAGTAAGTGGTACAAAATCAGTGTTTCCATCATATTAACTTGATGGAAATTCCTGTAACACCCTACCTAATAGATACGGTGTCACGTTTCTTTTCTAGTTTTAATCTTGTACTTAAGCCTTATAACTCTTAGAAGGTGATTAGATAGGCTAATAGATAGTTATTAAATTTCGAATGTTAAGCTATTATCCATAAGAGTAGAATAACCATTAAGAATTCAAGTAAAGAGCTTAGGTTAAACTGGGAGTACTAAAGAAGATTAACTTTTAAGTTATAACCAAAACTATTAGCGAATCATTAAGTCTCTAGTTGCATCTTACTTACTATGATATATAATTAGTTACTACTTGAAACAAAAATCAATTTAAGGTACTCATATTAACTATGTAACCTTTAATTACTTGCTATAAAAGATTAGTAACATATAGGTTATTACTAGATAATTAAGCCATGAACTAATACCTAATAATATAAGGATTTTGGCACAATTATATAAAGAAGCACTTGAAAAATTTAGAACTTTAATGAGTTGCCTTAAAGATCCAACTTAGATTAAGGAACATTATTAGATTAAAAGATCAAATCATATGAATCCTAGGTTAACTTATAGTAAACTTAATCAATGCATGATAGTTTTAACCCTTGGTTGTTGAAGTATTCTAAGAAAACCTTATTCGATTTAGGTAAAATTAAGTCAAGAAATTATAAAGGTTTTCTATCCAGCCACCACTCAGGCACCCAAGTTTTACATTTAGGCGCCTAGAATCTGGGATTCCATTGCTTAGGCGCCTAGTTTTTGGTGCCTAAGCGCCCACTTTCTAGAATGTCATCGCATAGGAGCCCAAGTGGCAAAAAATGGCCTTTGTTTTTCTTGCTTCAATTCAAATCTTAGGGCATTAGTGCCTTCATAACTTTTCTTATAAATATAGATATATCATGTTTCTAAGTATATTTAGCCATTATTCAGGAAAAATTAAATGAATCATAAACTTAAATAATGGATCTAGTAAGAGAGTTAAACTAACTATAATTTCACATTAGTTATGTAGTTGCAAGTTATACAAAAGCATCACCTAACTTCTATTTTACAATCTACATTAAAAAGTTAGGGCTTGTTTGTGATATTTTACATAGCCCTAGGTGATACTTTTCAAAAGTTATATACAAAATAGCAAACTATATACTTAACCATATTTCAGTTTACAAAGGTATTCTTAAATAAAGTTTGGATATGGGAGAAAATGAAATACACTTTAGGCAAAAAATATTGATAAAAAATGTCATCAGGACTTGCTTGCACAAGCTATTGTTCGACATATCTTCCTTTCAATTTTATCCAATATTCAGAGATTAGAGATTAGGTAATCCGAATGTAGTGATACAATCTAGAAAATTCTTGTGTCAGATATGAAAAACACTTATATCAAGGAGAAGAAAATGCTTAAGCAAGTCATGGCTAATATTCCTAATATTGTATGTCTAACATCCAATGTATGGACTGCAACTACCACTAAGGGTTACATTTGTTTAATTACTCATTATGTTGAACAGAATTGACAAGTAAGGAGTAAAATTCTCAACTTTTGTCATATGATGCCTCCACACATTAGAGTTGAATTTGAAGCAACTATATTTGATTGTCTAAAGTAATGGGGAATAGATAAGAAAGTGTTTCCTATTACTTTAGATAATGCTTCTACTAATGATAACATGCAAGATATCTTAAAAAATCATCTTCGTTTGCAATACAACTTGTTGTGTGAAGGTGAATTCTTTCACGTTTGTTGTTCTACTCATATACTAAATATGATTGTTCAAGAGGGTTTAAAAGTGGCAAGTGAAACATTATTTAAAGTTAGAGAAAGTAAGAAATATGTCAAATCATCATATGGGAGGTTGATCAAGTTTCAAGAATGTGTTCAATAAATTGGTATCGACTCTAGTATTGGTTTACGATTAGACGTGTCAACTAGGTGGAATTCATTTTATTTGATGCTTAAAAGTACGATCCAAAATGAAAAGGCGTTTGATATTCTCCAAGTAATTGATAGGAATTACAAATGGTGTCCAACAAATGAAGAATTGAGCTGGGGAGAGAACATGTGTGAATTTTTAGGACCATTTTATGAGGCTATAAACATGATCTTTGATTCATCTTACTTGACCTCAAACTTGTATTTTATGCAAGTTTGGAAGACAGAGTGCATGTTTAATGAAAATTTGTTGAATAATGATAGAGTAATAAGGGACATGTTTATGAGGATGAAAGTAAAATTTGATAAATATTGGAAGGAGTACAGTGTGGTCCTTACTTTTGGAGCTATCCTTGACCCACGCTTGAAACTTGAGTTTCTACAATTTTGTTACAAAAAACTTGACTCTCTTACTTTGGATGATAAATTGAAAATGTTAAGGACAAGTTAGAGAAGCCCTATGGAGAATAAGTAAGCAACTTCAATGCACCAAGTGCATTTCATTCCAGTCAACTAATGAATCCAGCATGTCCCAAATGACAAGTAAAAGTGGAGAAGGAAGTATACACAAACAGAAGAAGTCAAAATTAATAATCAAAATAAGTCTTTTGTGCTAATTATTTGTTTCTTACTTTCATTATTGTTTTATTTATTTGGTTAATATATTATTATTATTATTGTTATATCTTACAAGAGTTCAAAAGGTTTAAAAATGTACCTAATCCAATACTAGGAAGAGTGAATTAGATCTTTATTTGGATGAAATTGATATTGATTATGATGAAAATGAGGATTTGGATGTCCTTAATTATTAGAAAGCTAATGAGAAATGGTTTCCTACTCTCCCTATCATGGGAAGAGATGTGTTGAGCATTCCAATTACTATGGTGGCGTCAGAATCAGCTTTTAGTATCAGTGGTTGTGTTCTCACCAAATACAGAAGTTTAACTCTTCCTAAAAGTGTCCAAATGTTGATTTGCACTAGAAATTGGTTGCATGGTTTTGATCCTAATGGTAATGCTTTTTATGTATATTTTTTTTATAACTATATGTAACTTGGTTTATTGTCTAGTTGTTTTTTAATTGGTTGCAAATTTTAGATGAAGATGAGTGTATAACCATGGCCTTGAGGCATCAAGAGTGGAATCCAATATGCTTATAGCATATCAAAGTGAAGATTAAAGAGGAATTGAGGATTCAACAATCTATCAGCTTATACTGATGCAGTTTAATTAAGGCTCTATATATAACTAGGTTTCAAACTTTTCAATTGAAACATTGTTGTTTCTTATGCTGGCAGCACTCTATATTCTCCGTTTCTCAGTGGCTAATGTGATCCTTGTACTATCATAAGTGTTTTTATCTATATATTTTCTATGTTCATGATATTACCCAATGATATTAATTTATCCCTTTTCTCTATCCTAACACATGCTGCAAGAAAGTAAGAGGTGCTTGTGCAAGTAATATTTGTAGAATTGTTCCAATTTAGTCATTTTCTTGGAAATAAGTTCATTTGCCTTTATCTTGCTTCCTTTATGTTGAGGCTATATTTTTTTTTTCTTAAATTTCATTAAGTTTTATTCACCTTATAGAAGTGATGTTATTAAGAAACCAGAAAAACTAAAGTTGAAAGAAGTGGAATGGATTAATTATCATAAATTGCTTTTTTTTTTCTGAGACAAAAGTCATAGGTACTAGCTAGCCCGATTCTATTATGAATAAAACATAAAGTGGGTTAGAGCTTGTTGGTTGCAATGCATTTTTGTGAGTTCAAATAGTTGATATTGATTGTAGAAAGGAAGTCTCTAATTTGTATAAGCCTATTTACGAGCAAGTAGCTAGCAAAAGCTACAAATCCACTTGCAAAGCAGATATATAGGGTAACTTCTCCTATGAGAAAGAAGAAATATGCCTTAAAAGTCACTACTTAGACCACTAGCTACAATTGCTTTTGCCTTATATATGAGATGTTATTTTTCTTTGTTCATCTTGTTGAAAAGTGATTGTTGGGTTTTTTTTAACTAGCTGCTGATTCCATCCCCTTGATGTATATGTGTATATTTATATACTATTCCTTGTTCAAAATGGGAATGTTGGAGTTTTACTCACTAACACCAAGACACACAAGCTCAATAAGCTTGCTGATTATATGCTTGTAAGTTTTTCACTTTTTTCTTTTATCTTTTTGTTCATTTGTATGTAGTATAATTATTCTAAATTATTGGCCTTTGTATCTCACTTCTTTTTGTAGGATGGTTGCAAGATATGTAGTGCCCATTTCATATAACTTTCTCAATCTCATTAACCTTGGTGGGCATGCAAAAACCATTTTTGAAAAAGTCTTTTACTATTGTCTGGTGCTTAATTTGTGATGCTACAATTATGGTATTGTTGTTAATCATTGTGGTGTTCATAGCTAATCTATATGATTCTCATTATTACATGCATTAATTGTCCAATTATTGTGGGAATTGGAAAATATTTAAGTTTGATTAAATCACCAAATTAGTCCTTAAAAGATTTTATTGACTTTGCATTAGTCCTTGAGAGACTTAAATTTCATCGTGATCCCTAGCAGTTAGTTTTGTCACTTAAGTTAATCCTTATTCAAGGACTAATATGATTGACTTTTAAAATTTTAGGAATTAACTTAAATGAAAAAATGATCCGTCAAGCACCACGGATGAAATTAAAATCTCTTAGAGACTAATGTAAAGTCAGTAAAATCTTTTGAGGACCAATATAGTGATTTAGTCTTCAAAATTACTGATGATACATAAGATACGGGAAAATATTCATTTTTGGGTTGTTATTTATTTATTTAATTCAAGTAATATAATTGCTATTAAAAAAATTAGAGTTACTAATGGTTAGCCGGTTGGCTGACCTTAGTTTTAACTCATTTAAGATGTGGGCTTTTTGGTCCTAACCCATAAATAGATATTTATAAATGTTAAAAGAATTTGAAAGTTACAAGTGGGCTATAGGCTAACCTATTAGCAAGTCCTAGCCCATGTCGGCTGGGCTTAATTTTGGCTCATTTAAGATGTGGTTCTTTTAGTCCTGGCCCACAAAACCCTAACTCATGTAGGCTAGGGCCAATGTAGGGTGGGCTGGCCCACATTGTCAACTGTAGTCATTATCATTATCATAGTCACAATTTATTTTAATGTGTACAATTATGTTTAATTTTGTGAGAAATTTTGTATTAGTCTCGTTCTATTGTATCTTGGACTATTTTGTAGTCCATATTGTTCACATTACTTAAGTAATGAAGTTTTGAGTACTTTGGTATGTATGAAGTCAGTGTCCCTATGGATATGACTTTTTGCTCTATTGGTTGCTCATAATCTCATTATGAACTTAAGGTAGATTATTAGTGTTTGATTTCTTTTGACCATTTTTTGTGGCCACATATAGTTATATTTATATGAAAAATTCTTTATTTCAAATTTGGCATATCATATCCAAGTGAGAGATTGTTATAATAACATCCTAATGGACTAGCATATATCGGATTTTTAACTAATAGCCAAATTAATATTGATCAATTGTAATAATCCTTTAACCTATTAAGTGATCATTTTATATTTGGGCTTGCGCCTTGTTTGTGTAGGGTAACCAGTGATAGGTAGGTTAATCTACTTTAGTATCTAAAAGAGAGATCCCTATTCTCACCCAGTAATAGTGTGATTGCCCTATTGATGCTGCACACGAAAATATTGCAAGGGAAAGAGGACCGAAAATCCTCCAAGCTATTGCAGATCTAAGAAATGGCAGAATCAAACACCAATGCTATGGCCATAAACGCTTCAGGCATTCAAGAAACAAATCTAACCCTAAACTTATCCCTACATTATTTTGTAAATACATAATATATGATTGACATTAATGTCGATTACTCAATAATTTTATAGCAAATTAGACTCTTTCAATTTTTGTTTTATATACTGATTAAGAAAAAACAAATTCAACCATTTTACTATTCATATACAATTTAGTGCTCATTTTATTATTTTTATTTTTATTTATTCTTTTTATCTTTTTTATCATGGCATCTTTAAATGCGGTATGACAACATTCCTCACTACTTTCTACCTTCAAGACTTTGATGGATTTTCCGATTTGTTGTATGTAAAGTTTTGGTGTCACAAGGATTATATAATACATGTCTTGGCATACATTATCGTGCTTATCAAAGTAGTATTTTTATTTTTTAGTGTGACTACTTTTTTTTTAATATTTAAAGGACAAAGAATGAATGAATTTGAAAAATTCAAACTATTTATTAATTGTAACTTCTTATATTATGATAAGAATTGTATTTTAGAGCAACTAATAACCTTATCCAGATTCTGACATATTATATTAGTATAAATTAATATGATAGGAGCAATCCAATAGTCGGTTTGATAGGATAATATTTATAAAAAAAACCGACTATTGTGTTTGTCGAGAAATTCATGGACATTTTTATTGCAGTGTATTAGGGTATTGGTTAAAGTGGATAAAGTAGTTAGGAGTTGTTGTATCTGTTAGTTAAATGTAACTAGTATATATAGCTGTGTAGTAGCAGACTCTCATGGATCAATTACGTTCTCATAGTTTCTATCATTCTTCTTCTCTTCTGCTGCTCTGTTCTCTCTCTTTCTCTTTCTCACATTATCCTGTATGGTAGGTATCAAGAGCTTCTAAGGTCTTGTAATGGAGGAAAGCAATAACACCAGCAACAACACGGTGGTGACGTCTGAAGTTGGTACTCAATTGCAGAAGCAAGCCAATCTTGTGACGTTCAATCATGCAGTATCAGTAAAGTTAGATGAACGTAATTTTCTTCCGTGGCAACAACAAATTCTTGCGGTGATTAAGGGGCACAAACTGCATAAATTCATAATCGGAGGTACAGATTCAATACCTTCAAAATTTGCTTCGAATGAAGATACATTAGCTGGAAAACTTTCGGATGAATTCTTGGAATATGAGCGGCAGGATCAACTACTGCTTTCATGGATTTTATCATCAATGACAGAGGGAATGTTAACTAGAGTTGTACGATATGATTCTTCTGCAAAAGTTTGGGAACAGATCCTCTTTGCCTCACAACCCAGGGCTAAAGTGAGGCAATTCAAGTCTGAATTGGGGAACACAAAGAAAGACTCTAGACCCATGAACGAATACCTACTTAGAATTAAGGCCTTAATTGACTCGTTAGCTTCAGTTGGTTCCCCTGTCAGTTCTCAAGAGCACCTAGAGATTATTTTGGATGGGCTCTCTGACGAATATGACGCGTTCATAACCTCTATTAGCTCAAGACTAGATCCATACAATGTACCAGAGATTGAATCTCCATTGTTAGCACAAGAAGCACGCATAGAAAGGCATCACAAGAATATATCAGGGTCAATGTCAGTCAATGTAGCCAATACAGAAACAAAAGAAATGACTTTGGGCCAAGGAATCAATTATACTGGTTATGCAGGTAAACAGCAATGGAGGAAGGTTCCAAAGTCATATTCGTGGCAGAGGAAGTTTTTCAGGAACACATCGTGGAAGAACAGGAAGGTTTCAATCAGGTGGTAGAAATTCTTTAATATGCCAAGTTTGTCACAAGCCTGGCCATTCAGCATCAAATTGGTTATATACGTTTGACCACAATTATCAACCGTGTATGATTCTGGTGCAAACAGTATGCACAGACAACAAGGCCACATGCTAGCAATGGCTGCCACACCAGAGGTACTTGTTGACCAGTCATGGTACCCTGATTCAGGTGCCACAAATCACGTAACTTCAGAGCCCTCCAACCTGATGAGCAATGCAGAATATTCAGGAAATGACAAAATACATATGGCAATGGATTAGGCTTAAATATTGAACATATTGGCTACTCAAAAGTTTTGTCTCCATTTGATGATTCTGTTTCACTATCACTGCACAATCTACTTCATGTCCCTTCTATTACTAAAAATTTACTTGGTGTGTCCAAGTTTGCTAGAGATAATACGGTATTCTTTGAGTTTCATCCATCTTATTGTCTTGTTAAATCTCAGGGTTCGAATCAGGTGTTGCTCAAAGGAACAATTAAGAAAGATGGCTTATATTGTTTTAATCAGTTTCAGCTGCAGCATCTACACTCTACTAGAAAATCTTTTTCTAGTTGTAATTCAAAATCTGTAAATTCTCTTGTATCTGTTAATTCTCCTGTGAATACTGAGTCCTTTGTAAATCAGTCCTCTAGTTCTGTAAACTCTTAAGATTTCTGATTTTCTACTTTGGCACTGTAGACTTGGCCATCCGAAGCCAATCACTGTGCAGAATTGTAACATACCATGTATGAATAAAAAAACTGCTACTGATTTTTGTACAGCTTGCTGCTTAGGAAGGGCTCATAAGCTTCCTTCTTCCCTATCCACCACAGTTCACACTACTCCTTTAGAATTAATATATACTGACTTATGGGGACCCTCACCTGTCACATCCTCAAATAGCTTCCAATACTATATTAGCTTTGTTGATTCATACTCACGCCATACTTGGATCTATTTTCTCAAAAAGAAATCATATGCCTTTAGTGTTTTCATTGAGTTTAAAACCATGATAGAGTTACAACTGAACCATAAGATCAAATCAGTCCAATCAGACTGGGGTGGGGAGCTCAGACCATTTACTAGTTACCTAAAAGACCAGGGCATCATCCATAGACTCATTTGTCCACATACTCATCACCAAAATGGTGTAGTTGAACGAAAACACAAACATATTACTGAAATTGGTCTCACCATGCTAGCCAAAGCATCTTTACCATTAAGTTTCTGGGACTATGCATTCTCTACAGCAGCATGCTTAATAAATAGACTACCTTCAACCTCAATATCAAATGTTTTACCTTACACAAAATTATATAATTTGGCTGTGCTTGTTATCCACTCCTCATACCCCATAATAAGCACAAGCTGGACTCAAGATCAGTAAAATGTATTTTTCTTGGTTATGGTTCAAATCACAAAGGTTACAATTGTCTTGATCCAAATGGCAGAATATATGTCTCTAAAGATGTTCTGTTTAATGAATATTCATTTCCATATGTTTCTATGTTTCATCAGTCCAAATGCAACTCAAATCACACCAGTTTCTTGGTTCCTGCTAATCCACCAATTGTTCCTTCCAAAAGCCAATCTGTTTCTAATATTTCAAGTTCTAGTTCTGCACCTAACTGTCATATACTGCCTATACATGATTCTACTGCTAATCCAAATACCAGTACAGCTGCAGGTCAATCTGCTACTGTCATGCAGCAACCAAGTAACATTGCAGACCATACTGACAGCACCTCATTACCTCCAGCAGCCGTGGTTCATACAGCACATCCTACTGTTCCTTCTACAGATGCAGCATTGCCAACCTCTAATACAGACAACTTGTCTTTACCCTCCAATACAATTGATGCAGTAGCACCAATTTTGAAATCAACTCATCCAATGGTTACGAGGTCGAAAGTGGGCACTTTCAAGCCAAAGGTCTATCTGACAACAAGAGAACCAAGGACAGTCAAAGAAGCATTAAGTTCTGAAAACTGGAAAAAAGGCAATGGAGGAGGAGTACAAAGCTTTATTATGAAATAAAACCTAGTACTTAGTAAAATTGCCACCTCATAGGGAACCCACAGGATGCAAATAGGTTTTCAGAATCAAGGAGAATCCTGATGGCTCCATCCAAAAGTACAAGGCAAGGCTTGTAGCAAAGGGGTTTCATCAACAATCTAGGTATGATTTTACAGAGACTTTCTCTCCAGTTGTGAAACCAGCAACCATAAAGACAATTCTGACTCTAGCTCTATCAAGAGGATGGCACATAAGACAACTGGATATCAATAATGCTTTCTTAAATGGGCATTTAAGTGAAGAAGTTTACATGAATCAACCACCAGGGTTTGTGATAGACCCCTTATTAAGAAAGTGTATACAAGAAAAGGGAAAAGGAGGAGCAATGGACCGGACAGTGTATCTGCTGCATATGTACCTGCTGCACCTACTGCAGTACCTGCTGCACCTACTGCACAATGAATGGTACCTGCAGGGGGATGGGCAGAATGGAGAGGTGACAGCAAGGGGATGGGTGGAAATGTACCTACTGCACAGGGAGATGGGCGGAACAGAGCAGGAGATGGGCGGACAGAGTAGGGGGATGGGTAGACAGGTTTTTCTCTCCAGAGACTATATGAGAGTAGGGGGGGTTACGGGAATGCGGAGGACATTTTTTAGAGTGTACCAGTTTGGGAGGAAGCAGCCCTTCGAAGAGCTGTGGTGTTCTTTTCCTTGTTTTTTTTTGTTTCTCATTTTCTTGTAACTGTCTATAGCTGTATTTTGTGAATTCTCCTACTCAGATATCATCAAATATCAGTAGCAGGTGCTTGTTTAATGTGAATAAAGAAGGATCAGCTCACTGTATTTCTTTGCTCCCTATCATCTGGTATCAGAGCTCCCGGTCTGAGGGGGCTGTAAGTGGTGAACACCCGAATGGAAGCTAGAATCGAAGCAATAGAGAGGAATTTCGGGGTCGTCGAGGAGCTGAGGAAAAAGATTGGGAGATGGAAGAGAGAAGCCCAGGAAGAACGGGAGTGGCAGAAAGCTCCCTTCAGGCATAATGAAGAGTTCCAGGAAGAAATCCGAAGGCAACTTAATGGGAGAACACTGGGAACCTCACAGAGGAGACGGAGGTGAGAGACGAGGAGGAAGGAGGTGTTGGGGGAGATTCTGGAAATGGAGAAGAAGTAGGAAGAGCGTCAAGAATGCGACAAGCCACTTTAGTGAATGGGGGAGAGAAAGACGAGCAACCCAAACGGAAGACAGAAGAGGGAGGAGACTTGAGATACCCATTTTTTTTCGGTGAAGACACGTATGGGTGGGTCAATCAAGTGGAACGTTATTTCCACTTCAAAGCCATTGATGATGAGGAAAAGCTACAGGCGGTGATTGTCGCAATGGAAGGGAAAGCTTTAAATTGGTTCTAGTGGTGGGAAGTCCGTTCTCTAGAGGCGACTTGGGGTGATTTCAAATCGGCAGTAGTGCAGCGGTTCCAACCGGCAATGGCCAAAAATCCCTATGAACTCCTGTTAAGTCTACGGCAGACGACGATGGTGGGGGAGTATCGTGAGGAATTTGAAATGATAACGGGACCATTGGCACATGCTGATAAGGAGAGTATGAGAGGAATTTTCCTTAATGGTTTGAGAGATGAGATTAGTGTAGAAGTAAAATTTTACAGAATGGGCTCTCTGTCAGAATTGATGGATCAAGCTCAGGGCCATGGGAAAAGGAGGACTGGGTCAAAGTGGTAAGGGAGGAAGTGGCTACAGGTTTAACCAACCTACTAAAAACAGCTTCTATTAACATTGGATCATGGCCAAATGCACTACAGGAGGTAGGAAGAGCTGGACCTGCAATGACTACTGCTCAATCTAAAGCTTATTCCAGTGACAGTAACACGGTAGAGAAGTCCCAAGTGGAGGGAGCTGGAAACTAGAGAAAAGGTTATAGGAGATTAACTGATGTTGAGTTACAAGATAAAATACGTAGGGGACTTTGCTTTAGATGCGATGAAAAATATGGCCCTGATTATGTGTGTAGATTCAGGCAATTACAAACGATGTTAGTAAGTTAAAAAGAGGAAGATCAGGAGGGAAGTGAGGAAGAGACGCAAAATAGTGAAAAGGAGTTAGAAGATGAGAGAACATTACAACTCTCAATTAACAGCATTGTGGATATGACTTCCAAGAAATCTCTCAAATTATGGGGAGAGATCTGAGAGAGGAAAGTAGTTATCTTTGTTAATTGTGGAGCTTCAAATAATTTTATTGCTGAGGGAGTGGCCCACAAGCTGATGTTGCCGATAACTAAAACCCCTGAATATGTTGTAGAGGTGGGAGATGGGCATCGGATCAAAAGTCAAGGGGTTTGCAAGGGAGTGGTATTACAATTGCAAGGGTTGAATGTAATCCACAACTTCTTCTTATTCAAACTTGGAGGGGCTGATATAATACTCGAACTAGATTGGTTAGAAAGCTTTAGGAGAAATTAGAGCCAACTTCAAGGAGTTACCATTGAAAGATGGAGATTGCTGGGAAAGAAGTTATGTTGAAAGGGGAACCATCTCTGTCAAAAGCTGCAGCTTCCTTAAGAACACTATTCAAAGCTCTAAAAAATGAGGGTGAAGGATTTTACATAGAATATGATGCGAAAGCAGAAGGGCAGACCACTGGTGAATCATATTGGGGAGAATTGGAAGGTGTTTTGAATGAGTTTGCAGAACTTTTCTAGGAGCCTCAGGGGTTACCACCGAAAAGGGAGCAAGATCATGCAATTATATTGAAAAGGGAGCACAAATATCAAATATCAGACCATATTGATACCCCTACTAACAAAAAAATGAAATAGAGAAGATTGGTGGTGAATTATTATCAGCTGGGATGATTAGACCGAGTACCAGCCCATTCTCAAGCCCAATCTTACTAGTCCGCAAGAAAGACGGAGGATGGAGATTTTTGTGTGGATTATGGAGCTTTGAATAAGGTAACAGTACCTAACAAATTCCCAATCCCTGCTATAAATGAATTATTAGATGAACTGCAAGGAGCTGTGATATTTTCTAAGCTAAATTTAAAAGTTTGGTTACTATCAAATTAGAGTTCAGGAGGTAGACATACATAAGACAGCATTTAGGACTCATGAGGGGCTTTATGAGTTCCTTGTGATGCCTTTTAGGCTGTCCAATGGTCCATCTACTTTTCAATCGCTCATGAACGAGGTGTTTAAACCTTATTTAAGGAAATCTGTGTTGGTGTTTTTTGATGACATACTGATATATAGTAAAAACCAACAAGCGCATTTAGAACACTTGAGATTGGTGTTGCAGTGGCTGAAAGAGAATAGATTGTTGCTGAACAGAAAGAAATATAGTTTTGGACTTTCACAACTTGAATATCTGGGCCATATAATTTCAGATAGTGGGGTGAGGGCAAATCCGAAGAAATTGGAGAGTATGACTAGCTGGCCAACACCTAAAAATGTGAAGAGCCTTCAAGGATTTTTGGGGCTCACAAGATATTACAAGAGGTTTGTGAAGGATTATGGGAAAGTGGCACAGCCTTTAACTCAGCTTTTAAAAAAGGAGGGGTTTGAATGGGGAGAAAGAAGCAGACCAAGCTTTTGCAGCCTTGAAAAAAGCCATGGCTACACTACGAGTTCTATCTGTCCCAGATTTCGACAAACCTTTTATTATAGAAACTGATGCTTTCGAATTAGGGCTAGGGGCTGTTTTGATGTAGGAGGGCTGGCCGATTGCATATATTAGCCAAGGGTTGTCTCAAAGGGCCTAATCCAAGTCCATTTATGAGATAGAACTAATGGCCATTGTTTTAGCAGTCCAAAAATGGCGCCATTATTTAATGGGGAGGCACTTCGTGATTAGGACCGACCAAAGAAGTTTGGGGTACTTAACAGAACAGAGGCTACTGGGAGAAGATCAACAAAAATGGACATCAAAAATTGTTAGGCTTTGATTTTGAAAACAATACAGGCCTGGGGTGGAAAACAAGGCTGATGATGCACTCTCTCGTAGAATGGATTTTGTGCCATCTCTATAGCTCAGTTGACCGATCCTGGTGATCTTATGGAGGAATTACAAGAAGATGCCAAATTGCAGACAATTCTTCAAGACTTGATAGCACAAAAAGGCATTCATTTAGGGTATGAAAAGAGAAGGGGATATCTGTTCTATAAAAACACGTTAGTCCTACCAAAAGATTCTACTAGGATCCCGGCCATCTTGAAGGAGCTGCATGCCTCACCCATGGGGGGATATTCGAGAATTTTCAGAACATATAAGAGAGTTTCAGGACTGCTTTTCTGGGAAGGAATGAAGAAAAGTGTTAAAGAATATGTGGCAGCATGTGATATTTGTCAGAAGAGTAAATATGAAACATTGTCACCGGCAGGACTGCTACACCCTCTTCCAATTCCTACTCAAGTTTGGAAAGACATCTTTATGGATTTCATTGGAGGGTTACCTAAATCTCACAAAATGGACACCATTTTGGTTGTTGTTGACAGGCTCTCGAAATATGCTCATTTTTTATCTTTATCCCATCCATTTACTGCCAAAGAAGTCGCTGAACTGTTTATTAAGGAGGTAGTCAGGCTGCATGGGTTTCCATCAACTATAGTATCGGATAGAGACCGTATCTTTATTAGTAATTTCTGGGCTGAGCTATTTAAACAATCAGGAACTACTTTGAAAATGAGTTCAGCATACCATCTCCAAACAGATGGTCAGACTGAAGTAGTCAACCACTGTTTAGAGACATATTTAAGGTGTTTTGCAAGCTCTAAACCAAGGTAATAGCTAAAGTGGCTGAATTGGGCCGAGTATTGGTTCAATACTACCTACAACAGCTCTATGAAAATGTCTCCTTTCAAGGCTCTACATTGGACGAGAACCTCCCGTACTGTTGAAGATATTCTGAGGGGCTATCACTGACCGAAGAAGTAGATTAACTAATTTCTGAACGAAATTCATTATTGGATGAGCTCAAGAACAATTTAGCAAAGGCACAAAACTAGATGAAGCACCACACAGACAAGAAACGAACGAATTTTGGAATTTCAACCGGGAGATTTCGTTTATCTAAAGGTACAGCCCTACAAATTGAGATCCTTGGCTAGGAAGAGGAATGAAAAGCTTAGTCCAAGATTCTACGGCCCTTATGAAGTAATAGAAAGGATAAGGCCAGTAGCTTACAAACTCAACCTCCCCCACTACAGCAGAGTTCACCCAGTTTTCCATGTGTCAATGCTTAAGAAGTCAGTTGCTGAACATAAAAACAGCCAACCTCTACCTCCCATGCTTGCAGAAGATTGGGAACTTAAAATGCAACCGGTAGCAGTGCTTAATATGAGAGAAAATTCAGCAGGGGATACTGAAATCCTAATTCGGTGGCATGATCTCCCTGATTTTGAAAATTTATGGGAAAATTACATCATAATTCAGTAGCAATTTTCAGATTTTTACCTTGAGGACAAGGTGAGACTCTTATGGGGAAGAATTGATAGACCGCTTATTAAGAAAGTGAACATAAGAAAAGGGAAAAGGAGGAGCAATAGGCTGGACAGTGTATCTGCTGCATACGTACCTGCTACACCTACTGCAGTACCTGCTGCACCTACTGCACAATGAATGGTACCTGCAAGGGGATAGGCAGAATGGAGAGGTGACAGCAGGGGGATGGGTGAAAATGTACCTGCTGCACCTACTGCACAGTGAGATGGGCGGAACAGAGCAAGAGATTGGCGAAACAGAGCAGGGGGATAGGGAAAATGTACCTGCTGCAGAGGGAGATGGGCAGAACAGAGTAAGAAATGGGCGGACAGGTTTTTCTCTCTGGAGAATATATGAGAGTAGGGGGGGTTACGAGAATGGGCAGGACATTTTTTGGAGTGTACCGGTTTGGGAGGAAGCAGCCCCTCGAAGAGCTGTGGTGTTCTTTTCCTTGTTTTGTTCAGTTTCTCATTTTCTTATAACTGTCGAGAGCTGTATTTTGTAAATTCTCCTACTCTGATATCATCAAATATCAGTAGCAGGAGCTTGTTTAATGTGAATAAAGAAGGATCAACTCACTGTATTTCTTGCTCCCTATCAGTTTGAAGCTGAAGACAAAACTCTTGTATGTAAACTGGAAAAAGCTCTATATGGCTTGAAACAAGCACCTAGAGCTTAGTTTGACAAACTTCCTCATACCTTGCATATCTATAGGTTTGTGTCCAACCATTGTGATCCTTCATTGTTTATTCGAAACATTACTCAGGGTTGTACCTATGTTCTGTGTTATGTTGATGACATCTTAATAACAGGAAATTCCAATACATACATACAGGCTCTGATCATCAATCTACATAATACATTTGCTCTCAAGGATTTAGGAAGGCTAAGCTATTTTCTTGGCATTGAGGTCACAGATTTACCAGATGGTAGTTTTCATTTGTCTCAAAGAAATTATGTTAGAGATCTCTTGAGGAAAGCACATATGGAAGATGCCAACAACATATCTACACCAATGGTTTCTAATCAAAAGTTGTCAAAATTTGGCCCAAATCTCATGTCTGATCCATCCTTATACAGAACCATTGTTAGAGCACTACAATATGCCACAATCACAAGGCCAGAAATTGCCTACAATGTAAACAAAGTAAGTCAATTAATGCACAAACCAACGGAGGAACATTGGAAAGCTGTCAAAAGAATTCTACGGTACATGAAAGGTACTATGAAAGCTGGTTTGCAAATAAAGAGAGCTCTAATATTCATTTATATGGATTCTGTGATGCTGACTGGGGAAGTGATCCGGATGGTCGTGGGTCCACTTCAGGCTCCTATATATATCTTGGTCCAAATCTAATTACATGGACATCAAAGAAGCAAACGGTAGCAACCAGATCAAGTACAGAAGCTGAATACCGCAGCTTGGCCAATTGTGTAGCAGAGTTATCTTGGATGCAATCTTTACTTAGTGAGTTACACATAAGTTCTGCAAAATCCATTGTTTACTGTGATAATTTGAGTACTGTGATGCTTGCTCATTATCCAATTCTTCATTCTAGAACAAAACACATGGAATTGGATTTGTTTTTTTGTAAGAGAAAGGGTTCTACGGAAGGGGTTAGAAATATGTCATGTTCCAAGTCTAGACCAAACAACTTATGCCTTAACAAAGCCATTATCAGCACCACGGTTTCTGCAGCTCAGAAACAAACTCAGAGTAATTGAGTATGACAAAGAGCAATCCAATTCTCCCTGAGTTTGAGGGGGGAATATTAGGGTATTGGTTAAAGTGGTTAAAGTAGTTAGGAGTTGTTGTATCTGTTAGTTAAATGTAACTAGTATATGTAGTTGTGTAGTAACAAACTCTCATTGATCAATTACGCTCTCATAGTTTCTATCATTCTTCTTCTCTTCTCTTGCTCTGTTTTCTCTCTCTCTCTTTCTTACATTATCCTATACAGTGACAATTTTTAGAGATTAAAATTTTATTGTGTATATTTAAGGCAACTATGTTTCCTTAAATGCAAGAGAAACATTATTGTCTCAATGGGTGAGTTACATCTAACTCAAGAACATGTATTTTTTTATGGATGAGGATTGATAGATATCAATCTAACACGTAGGAATATTTACATCATTCAACCATTCATTATAAAAAATAATCCGATTAACTTAGTAATTGAATTATAAATAACTATAATAGTGATCTTGTATGTGAAATTTTAAATTTTAAATTTTTTTTATCATTTGTATGTTCACGTTAACACTCATTGATTCAGGCACATATATTTATCTATGCAGATAATAATGTACAAATGACTTTTATTATTATTAATTTTATATTATTATTTTGAATAATATAATTTTAATTTTTATAATAATATTTGTATTTTATATATATATATATGTGTGTGTGTGTGTGTGTGTGTGTGTGTGTGTGTGTGTATGTATGTATGTATGTATGTATAACTGTTCAACCAATTTGTAAAACATGAATAATACTGTAGCATTTTGCGGAGATTCTTACTTGTATGGACTGGGGTAGTCCAATATTGGCAGATAAAATTAAAGACCAATAATTTTTATTTACCATTGAAAGACCAAAAATAAAGAAACATTAAATAAATTAGATTATGTTGCTTAAAAGAATCAACTTGAGTAGATCAATAATAAAATGTACACAGAAATATTCAATTCACTATACACAAAGATAACTGCATTGTATAAATTGATTATTTTAAAGAGTTTAATTTTAATTCATTGTCATTGTAAATGTAAAAAATTTTATATTATCATCTAGTAATGTGTTGCCAAATCAATAAAAGACTTTGACCATAATAATAACAATCTAAAAAGTTAAACACTTTTAATGATATAGTAATATATAATTAAATGATAGTATCAAATTTTTTTTACACAAAACAGTATATTTGTAACATCCCCTGAATCATAAGACATATCTTATGCTTTGATTGTGCTTGTGAATATATTATTTATATGTTTTACATGTTTAAATGCCTATTAGAATTTTAGAAAGGGTCCAAGTCATATAATGAAAGTTAGTTTATAGTGATAATTAACCCTAATTAATTATAGTTTAGTTTTAAAAATTTAACTCAAAATAAATAACCTAGAAAGCCTAAAACCATAAAGAACCTAAAAACTAGCCCAACCCAAAGTAGAAACCAAATAGAAAGATACATGCCCACAATCTAGCTTAAGAAGAAGACAAAGAAGACAAAGATATTGTCTCCCTAGTAGTGTTACACGTGAGAACCAAGAAAGAAGAAATGAATCTTTAGAAAAGTAAGTGTTTTAGTTAAACAAGTTATCTAAAACTAACTAGGTTAAGTTAAGTATTAACTAATAGCAAGACAAAATGGAATTGTCTTACAAAAAGAGACTCAACCACTTGTAGACTCAAGGAGGAAGAAGAAGTAAAATTGAACAAGTAAAGAATATACCCAAAAGAATAAACTAAACTCATTAATGAACAAAAAGACAAAGAGAATGACCTTGCACAAGCAAGCCATTCACGTGGGAAGCATCAAGAGAGGTTAAAAAGTCTTCTAAGTTATCTCAAGTCATAGATAAGACTCATAATTAAAAAGTAATAATAGTTAGCTTAACCAAGAAGTAAGGAATCTAGTTAGAAACTAATGAAAAACTTAGAAAGTAACCAAGTCAACTATGTCAACCCTGTGTCAGTTTAAGGAATCTAGTTAGAAAATAAATAAATTAAGTTAACTAAGTTACTAAAAGTAACTAGGTAATAATGGGTTTGGAGATAAGAGTTACTTGGAGGCATTTGATTGGTTAAAGAAAAGTTATCATTATTAGTTAGCTAAAGAGTCAAAAATACATGATACAATTTAATTAAGAAAAGGAAGTAATCTTCTAAGATCTATTACACCTAGAATAAGGAAGAAGATAGCTTAAAGTTTAAAGATTTCATGCAATAAATGAAGAAAACACTTAGTTCGCCAAGAAACATATACATGCACGGCCATGTTCCCTAGAAAGAAACCAAATAGAACCTAGTTATTCTAACTAAATAATCATTATACAATTAAGTAAATAGGTCAAGTGTCCAAACCCTATCTAAAGGAATGTCTTAATTAATAAGATTCTTTCATTTAGGTCAAAAGAAGAAGAAGATCCTATTTATAGAATCATACACACTCATGGCCAATCACCTAGGCTAACCAAAAGAAGTAACTAAGTTATTAAACTACTTATAGTTTTGTGTCTTGAAAGGAAACTAAATGAGTAACTTAGTTACTAACCTTAACCAAGTTATTATTGGTTTGAATAGATAAGTGCCATGTGTCTAGAAACATATCTATCAACAAGATTCTTCAAAGAGAAGAAGAATTAGACCTTCTTGAATAAGTAAGTACACGGCCATTTGGCCATTCAAAGAAAAGTCACTCATGATTACATATAATTTGAAAAGTTCCTAGTGGGCCAACTAAAAAGTAACTAGATACTATCATCATTAGCTAACTAAATAAGATCCCAAGTAGCATCACCCTAACTAAGACAAGAAATAAAAACACATGACGAAAAAACACACACACTCATACGGCCATGCATAACTAAAAGAGTAAGATAGTTACTTAAGTAACCCAAGTAATTATGAGGATCCACTTGTAAGACACCTAAGTAAAACAACTCACAAACTTAAAGGGTAAGAGATAATAACCCTAAAAAGATGACATCACACTCACTCTTACTCACCTTGCACGGCCACGCACCTGCACACACACATCCAAAGTCCTATAAATACCTCACCCACATCTCTCTCATGCACATACACACACCTAAAGCACCAAAATTCTGCCCATATACCTCTAGGCACTCTTGTTCGTTCGCCACTAAGAAGAAACCAACAATCAACTTAATCAACTTCATGTAGGGAGTGATAACTCTTCTCTAATCCTTTCTTATTTAATGTGTTCCTGATTATAATACTTGAATTATTTGATGAATAGCTTATTTCTATTTCATAGTCCACTATTTCTACTCCTTCTTATTTCTCACTTTTGTGATACTTTCATGTTGGAAGTTTGAGATTAAAGACCATGGAATAAACAAGACTATGTACTATTACCAATATGATTTTTGAGAAATGATCCTTATGGGAGGTGATCTCACCATATTTGGATATGATCCTCTAGGAGGTGATCCTGCATGATTAAGGCCACTTCGATGGTAAGGTTACTTCGGTGGTAATAACAAGGGAACGTCCTTACAAGCAGAAAGAGTTTTATTCTTATATTATGATCATGTTATGATGTTTTATGAATAAATGAGAGTATGAAGTAAAGAGAAGACATTTTCTGTATTAAGTTATAGATGAAAACATCATAATTTGAACTTAAATGTTATTACTCTCTATTGAGATTTTTATCTCACATTTGTTTTTGATGTTTTCAGATTGACATACCATGCCTTTCATGCATATAGTTGTGGAGATCGAGTTCTTTTGTGTGGATATACCCAGTGTAGGAGGCATGAAAGCATTTCAAAATATATCCTCATCATCCAATTGGATAATAATGACCTATGATAAAGTTAGGGTTTCACATATGTAATGTAATCAAGAATATAGTCACCTATGGAGGGATTTTTGTATGATAACTAATACTAGTTTTCCCTCCCATTTTGATTGTAAAATAGTTAACTAGGTGACTTATTGATGTATCAACCCCTAACTCATGTAGTATAAATAATACTACTATGTTTTGTATATGATTGTGTGTGAAATTCTTTGAACTTTAACCTTAGTTCTAAGTGGCTCATGATAAGTTTAACACTTTTAAAACATAACCCAATATATGTGAAACTATGTTTAAAGAAATTAATATGCACCAAAGCAAGTAACCAAGAGCACAGAAAACAAGAAAAGCAAGACATATTTTCTGCCTACTGGGCGCCTAGGCAATAGCCTACCACTCAGGTGGTGGAACCTAAGCGCCTGAACAGTGGCCAATCCGAAACAGGATGCTTTTCTAGACCCTAGGCGCTCAGGCAATGAATTCCTAGTGCTCAGGTGGTGAATTTCCAGTGCCCAGGATCAGAATAGGCTAAGAATTTGTATCATTTAGCCAATAAAAGAACCAAGTTACGAAGTTAAATGAGTTAAAGTAAATCTAAAACTTGAGTCCCAAATCTAGCATAGTCATAATTAGCATACTATATGATTTAACTATACTAGTTAAGCATGAAATTCAAAGGAGATCTAGGTTATGTTTTAAATCAAAACCTAAGGTCAAATGATTTAGTCATTAGAAATGAAAATGAATTATCAAATTATGAGTTTAAATGATTTGTCATATTAAATAATTCACTATAATTAATTTAAGCATAAACAAAAATATGAAGAGCTTAAATAAGCAAACATGTGACACCATGCCTAAAGTAGAGTGTTACAATATATTTAAATTAAATCTTAATTTAAAAATAAAAAAGAATGGCAAATTTGTCCATATAAATTATAAATGGCGCTTCACAATCTTTATTTCTAACAATAATACTAACTTGATGTGATAGGCAGTAACAAATGTGAAAGAAAAATGTTAGATCATCATAATTAATTTGATAGAATACTAATCAAAATGAGCTGACATTAAAATTGACTTTTAGACAAACAAATACTTCCTATCACTTTGTCTTATCCAACCACCACTCCTGAATTCTGACAATTTTTGTCAAAATTTTTTTGACTCTGTAATACTTACTCAATGTAAAAATATCAAATTCAATCTAGCATTGATGTGATTCCTAGCAGGTGAGCATCTTTGAGAACATAAACCAAATTATGCAAATTATCAAACTGTACAAAGATTTGCTGATCAAACTGTACAAATTATTTGCTAGTAGTCAGCCCCTTCTGAGGATAAGCCATATGGCTGGTTAGTAAAAGAGAAGATAAATGGGGAAAAGCTCAGTATAATGGCTTTTACTCATTTTCAGCTTTAAGATTAGACCTCTAAACTATGACTTCTATACAAACAAAGCCACCAATTTAAACAATTCCTTTCCATCTTTCTTCCATATTTGCATTCATTTACAAGAAAATGTGGGTTTCATCGGTTTGCAAGATTATGTCTCTTTTTCTGCAGTGCAGCTGACATGTTGCGAAGTCTATTCTTAATTTCTGTAAATGATGGCCTGGTTGCAGGATCAGGGCTCCAGCACTCTTCCATCAGCTTTTTCCACTCAGAATCACAGCGTTTTGGAATAGGAGGCCTGAGCGTATTATTGACAATGCCTCCTTCATTAAATAATTAGTAGAAAACAAACTCATCATTAGAATCCAAACAAAGCTTTGCAAGACAGTTTCTCTGTTAAGTGAAAAGAGTACAATGGTTCAATGATGAAGCAGTATGCTTAATCATAACTTAATATATTTTCACACCTAAGCCGAAAATGCATAACTGACATGCAAATATGTATATAACTGTTGCCTAAGTTACCTAAAAATTGCCAAAAGCAAAAGAATTATAGCTCTTTGAATTTATACAGTTCAATATTATGATGATATCTTTCTCTATTGGCTAAGTTTTGCAGATTAAATCTAGTCTTTTCTACTTGATGCAATGGCAATAAGGAAGAACTTACAATGGACGCAATGAGACTCATAAATATGTGAAAGCCCAAAATGGTCAAGTTGAGCATAACCTCAAGTTACAAAAAAGAGCAATGTGATGCCTAATAAGCAATATTTTAATACTGAACAAGTGAAATTTGTATTATTGAAAGCTATATGAAGTATATTATTATCATTTTGTCTCGAAAACAATTTTAACAAAGTTTCATGGACGTTGGCTAAAAAATACTTCCTAGGAAGTAGTATTAAGCATTAAATGTGTCAAAATTTCTGCTACTGATTTGATTGACTACTAGCAATGTTCAAAGAACCCATGAATTCTCCCCTAATGTATGTTTGAGCATGGAAAAGTGACTTTTCTTTTTCCCAAACATATGTTTCAGAAGCTAATCAAACAAGCACTATCTATTAAGGCTAAACTGCAGAATGCACTATGGTAGCCTGTGATAAGTGCAAGTGATAACCAATTGTGAGGATAGATTACATGCTCAAGCAACTTTGGCATTCATGACAGAAAGGACAGGTCCTTAGAGGAATCTGGTAACAAACTTAGATGAAAGACATAGTTTTAAGTTAGAACCAAAAAAAGAAACTTACCTATGATAGCACCACAATGCATGTTAGCATATGGCTCTTCCCCTGTCAGGATTTCCCACATTGCGATGCCAAACGAGAAAACATCAACCTACAAGAGACAAGAATAGCTAGGTAATCTCAATATTACATTGTGTAGGAGAGTTTTAGTTCCATATACCAGAAAGTGAATGGTCAAAATTAAAGTAAGGTAGAGACACACAAATGAAAAAGTTGCCAACCTTGTCAGATACCCTACTGTTACCATCTAGTAGTTCCGGTGCCATCCATGGAAGTGTTCCTCTGACACCACCAGAAACAAGTGTGTTGCGTTTAATTCTTGATAGACCAAAATCGCCAACCTATAGATCAGATATCCACCAAGGACGTTAGTCCAACAGTTTTCTATAAACAAAAGTGTTCCTACAGGGAAAAATGAAGACAGTATATCCTGAAAACACAAATTGCTAAACAACTATCAAAAATAAGAAAAGCTAATAATTAGTATGGAAGCCAGATAACAACTTGGGATTAACTTTCTGCCAATAATTATTCAGATACTGTTTTTCTTCAAGGATTAATCTCAAATGACTCCAATAATTTGGAATCTGATCTTTTCATTGGTCATGACACTAAATAGTGGGACCAAGACTTGTTTAAAAGCCGAGAATTGAGAAAGCAATTTTAAATTCTTGTTTTTGTTAAAAAGTACCTTACATACAGGTCGTTCAGGATCCCCCAAATTGACAAGTAAATTATCACACTTCAAATCAAAATGAACAATATTTTTCAAATGCAAATATTCCATGCCAAAGGCTGCATCCATAGCAATCATGAGCCTTTTTCGACGGTCAAGCACTCTGCAAGAAGTATAATTTAGTAAGAGTCATAATTCTAAACCTAGTTAACAATTTGGAAGTTAGCTATGTGAACTAGCTTACCTCTCCTTCTTTAAGAGAACATTCCTCAGTGATCCATGCACCATGTATTCTGTTACAGTTGCCATTGTTCCACCTGGGCCATCTGGAACTACCCCATAAAATGCCACCACATTTGGATGGTGAAGAGTTGACAGAATCTGTGCCTCTCTCCAAAAATCTTTAGTCTGCAGAAACATATGCAATAAGCTTATAACTTAGAAACATTGGCAAACAAAAGGTTCCTATGTGAATCTATGTTAAATGGTCAATAAAACTGATATTCTCCAACTCAATGAAATTTAATTCCTCATTCATCATGGCAGCAATTTTCCATTGATGACTCTTCTACAAGTAATCTAATAATAAATATAAAAATGAGAGGAAACAATAAAGAAAGGATACTAGCAAAATTTAACTTATTTATAATTTATGAAGACCTACCAACTGCTCTTGCTCCGATAATCTACCAAAGAAACAACTACTTTTTATTCTCTTAATTGCAACATCTGTTCCCCTCCACTTTCCGAGATAAACAATACCGAAGGTTCCAGATCCTAACTCGTGCAGTTCTTCAAGATCAGCATTCTCAATAATCTGCATTTTAGCATGCGAAGGATTAGGTTAAACATAGGTAGATGTGGATTGTGATCCACATTCTCCTTATCCTACTAAACAACTTAATGAGGGAAAAGTAAAATAATAAAAATATATTGGAGGAAATAACATTTGATTACAGTTGAAATTTTGCCTACCTGAATATTCGCATTATTGAAGATTGCAACTGTTAGTTGTCTTTTAAGTGATTAACGACGATATAATTTATAGCTATGTAGTCCAATAATTCTATTCTGTAATATTAATATATCTATTTTTTCCATTTCTGTGTTCACATGAATGTAAGTTATTCATCTAATAACTCTCTTCAGGAGTTTTTTTTTTTTTAATAAAACCCTTTCATTGATATTGGACCCACTAATCTTAGGAAGAAAATGACAAAACTAGCTTTTATCTTTTGGTATATCAAAACTAATTTCTGTCCCTATGGGCATAAATCACTGCAGAGCAATTACAATTGGAACCTCTAAGCTGGTATCCTCGTGTTTCCATCAAACTACAATTTCTTGCCCAGTAATTAACCTCATGAATGATACATGCTAGTTACTGTTAGAGATATAAAATCATTTTTGGGGCCTCCACCTAACAACTTAACCTTTTGAGAGAGTTAGGGTTTGACATGGTATCAAAGCCTCTGTAACCAAGTAGTCAAGACTCAAGTTAATCCTTGCCGCCACCATTCTTTACCACCATTCTTTATAATTAAGTTGAATTTCATCCCAAGGTAAAATGGGCTTGTGGGCCTATGTATTGTCCACACCTCAAGCCAAAAGAGCTCTTGCATGAAAGGGGTTTGTTAGATATATACTCATTGTTGGGCCTCCACCTAAATGCATTTGCTTTTATGAGAGTTGGTACTTGACATGGGAGTTTTAACTCCTAACCTAAGGTCTGAGGGGTTGAGAGCCATGGACCACCAAGAGGGCCACGGATCAATGACAACCACCTTTCCAGGTTATTATCTGGCGATATTTCCTATTCTGTGTGGTTTCAGACTTCTCTATCTCTACTTCGCTAATTTTCTCTAATTTTTTAACACATAGCAATCCTTTCTCTACTCTCATTCTTTTCTCATTTGGCCTTTCCACATGGGAGTCCTGACGATTTTTTTCTTGTTTCAGCCTTGTTTTTCCTCTATTTCATCCTTTTCTTTCCTCATTCTTTTCTCTTTCAACCTTTTCCTGTGTTTTTTCTACTTGTTTCGAGTTTGATAAAAATGAAGAATATAACTGGACTGGCAAATGGTGGTGAGTAGGTTACTCTATAAATATAAATATTATTTGGCTAAATTAAGATTTTGGTCTCTATTTTTGTTGTGTTCATTTTAAATTAGTTCTTACTTTTTCAATTGTTCATTTTATTACATCAATTCACCAATTACATCCCATATTGTCCTTAGTAGTTATGATGAACCTCTATCCAAATTATTTTGTTAAATGGTGACATGTCATGCTAGAATTCCTTTCCTTCTAAGGCTAACACATTAATAGCCATTTGAAGTGTCATCCTTTACCAAATTAGGATGAAGGATCACCATAAGGACAACATTGGATATAACCGATAAATTGAGGAACTTAAATAAACAAATTCAAAAAGTATGGTCTAAAATGAAAAGAGAGTAAAAATATAGTGACCAAATTTTAGCACCTTAGTTCACTTAAGTAAGTGCTTTGCTTACAGGCAGAGACGAGGTCTGGTGCCTTATGGCTTTTGCTACTTTGTGCATTCTAAAAATTCGCTTCACATGTTGTCTTAGTAGTTGCAAAGAATACAGGAAATTAGTCATCTATATATTCCAACCCTACTAGTGTTGAATGTAAGTTTTAAACTACTTCAGCCTAATACTTATGCATTTTGACTTTATATGCGCAGAAGTAGAGATATTGACCTAGGAAGTCCTAAGTTCATCAAAAAGCTTAAACTGTACTAAGCTTTCAGCACAGCTACAAAGAAGTTTGGTCATTCACTGATTCTAACATTTGCAAGCTTAATAAGCTATTAAGAAAACAAAAAATAGAAATTTAATCATTTATATCATTAACAACATAAATTCTTTTTTCTTTTGCCTTTTACTCCCTTTCTTTTATTTCTTGTCAATTGTTAAGTCCCAAACTTGCAAAAACATACACCTAGTCTGGTTCGAATGGCCCTACCACACTGTATTCAAAATTTCCTCCTTCACCATAACACTCCCACTTGTTTAACTATTGCTTAGTAGATTTTCGATATTAGAGTCCATGATCCGCCATATAGTTCTAATAGGATAAAGAGAAGCTATTAGACCTGTCAAGGACCAACTCTCTTAAAACTTAAGCTATTAAGTGGAGGCCCATGAATGGCTTTATATCTTTAACATGTGTAGGAACTCTTTGGGCTTCAAATGTTGACAATGTACAAGCCTACTTTACCTAGTGCTGAAATTTAATTTAATTATGGAGAATGGGGTGTGCAAGGATCAAACTCATGACCATTTGGTCATACCCACAGAGGCATTAATACCATGTCAAGAAGCTTAAGCTAATAGGTGGAGGCCCATGAATGATTTTATATCTCTAACAATAATCAATATTTATTGACTCTAAATCTCATTGGCAACTAGAAACTTACTATCAATCATAAACCAGATGGACTGATTAGTATATTTAATTGATGAAATGAATTTGCCAATATTTAAGCTTGGAAACTCAAGGAAATTGAAGTAGTCATCAACAAAATGTCATGAAAATGTTCATTCCATAGAAGACCTGAAAATTGGCATTTCAATGGTTGGATGATTAATAGGAAGAACAAAAGGTAAAGAAAATAATTTTTATGTACGATTGCATTTCCTCCCTAATTTAAAAAAAAAAAATAATGGGAGAAAAAGACATAGCTCATAATTTTTCTGTTCCCCTCCACTTTTCCTACCCACACCAACAAAGACATGGTGTTATTATCTGAGGTGAAAAAAAACAATTGCTTTGAAAAACTTATGTACCCTTTCTGAAACACAGTAGACTATTGGTCAATACTTAAATATCACTCTTTACACATAAACATCATAATATTTCTGAAATTAAACTTTGACAATACAGTTTGCAGTGTACAACATTTACATCAATCTCAAGTTAAAAATTAGTCAGCAACCCCTGCATACCATGTCATTTAAAATAGAGGCAAGAGAAAGAAATAAATTTTTTTATCAACCAAGTAATATTAAATGAAATTTGAATATGCAAGATAATATTGAAGATGGAAATAAATTGCATCAATTTACCAAATAATAGTAGTTCATACCTGTAAACCATAAATTTCAGCCTCTATTTCAGCAGTTGCTGTATCACCAGTAGGCTTATTGAAGTTTCTGCTATCAGCTTTTGCAAGCTATCATTGTAGTAAAAAATCTCATATCAACTATACAATCAGTTACCATGAACCTTAAACATCAATTTCATCTGCAGATTCTCACCTCTCTTTCAGATTCTGCACTTACACTCTCCACCCTTTCCTTTTCAGGATATGTAGGTTCCACATCAACCTCTTCATCTACATTTGAGACAACTTGTGAGCATGACTGGATACCTGGAGAAACACAATCAATTGGCCCCTTGACAATAGCTACTGGTTCTGCCTTATTGGCAGATAACTCCTTGATGTGTCCAAAAGATTGTTTGTTAATGACTCTGCTATATTCCTTGTGGTGTGGATAATTTGCAGGATCCTCATTAGGGTGAACAACCCCTTTTCTGGAAGCAACACCCATGTCTGTATACTGAATTACAATATGCAAATACTAGGATTATTAATATGCAATCTCACAGTCGATTTCACAATTCCAAAGAGATATACTTACAGAGATTGGTAGTATGGACTCAATGTCAGTATGGGACTCAATAGGTTGTAATAGAAAAGAACCAAGGGGAAGTAGTTGATTGTTTTTTGTGTCCAACATAGCATATTGGTCATGCATTGAAGAATTTTGGCTCCTCATGGAAAACTCAGAAGCAGTTGTGTCTAATGGTAGACCATGTGGTTGCTCCCTCGAGTTTCTTGTGAATTCTAAAGAGATAAATGGTGCAGCAGATACATTGCATTCACTACTTTGTAAATCTGGTGAAGATGAGCAAACACCGCGTTGGTAGTTGATGTAATGTAAATGTTTAATATCTATGGCACTGTCTTGTGACATAGCTTCAACATATTCATCAGACCAATCATTGCTTGTATCTGCACGTTGCAAGTTATCTTGACCAGTGTCCTTGCAACAATCAGTCATTCCAAAGGTGGGGAGAATTTCATATTCAGCCACACTATCTTTCCCATCAATTATCTCTCCTGGATGCATTGAACATTCTTCCAAAGAACTTGAAATTTCTAGTGACGGAAATTTGTCTCTCTCTATACTCTGGGAGAACTGCAGGTGAACTTTAGAGTTCTCATCATTCTCCTGCAGTTGTGGGTCAGAAAGTGCATGCAACATTCTGTAATGAGATCTCTCTCTATCATTAGACACTGAGTATAAACTTGATGACCCATCAGTATGAGAGATAATCTTGCCAAAAGGAAATGAACTTTCATTTGTAACTGAAGGTCTCTCAAATTTCATATCAATTTGACCACATACTACAGAAGAGACAAAATCTTTACTGTTGCTTTGTATGTGATAATGAAAATAATCACTAGGCTTCTTGGCCTGGTCAGCCTCTACTACATATTGATTATTAGGATGGTAATTCACACATGGAGGCCCTTGAGCAGGATTGCTATAGTATGCGACCGAATCAACATAATTGGTATTGTCTAGATACAAAGAATTGTCACGTGGAACTTTTTCTACAACAAAGGGAATAACACTTTCATTAACAAGACTATATGGTTGATCCATAAATAGTTGTACTTTAGAAATGTTAGGATCTTTAGGCTGAGCACAAATAGGAGATAAAGGAGGCATTTGATTAAATGACTTTCCTGCTACTTGCAATTCTGTTAAAAACTGAGGACCAGGATTTGAGAGTATGCCTGCCAAATTTGTGGAGGTTGAGCTGCAATCCTTCACCTCTAAAGCAAATGCAGATGTAGGTGAGTCCCTATGGAAACTTGGACTGTTGTAATCAGAGATATTTCCAAACTGGCTTGCCAAACTCTGCCCACTGGAGTTCTTTCGCGGACTTGGATCCATCATACCATTAACAGCAACAACATACTGATAATCAGCATCACTTGACTGATTGACTCTTGCTTCAGTAGAACTTGGACTCTCAAGTTCATTTGAAGGTATGAGAAAAATCCGCAGTCGTTGAGAGCCTCCAGCTCTTTCAATCTCTTCATACTCGTCAATCATATGATGAAGATCCTCATCAGAACAAACAGAAATCAGAGCATCAAGATCCTCCCCAGGAAGCTGGTACTTGATAATGTGAGTTTGATTGCAAATTGCAGAAGTCTTCCTCATAAGTTCCTCCCATGAGATGTCCTTTCTGATGGATATAATCCGAGTCTCTCCACCCATATATCTGAGCTTCCCATCATTTGGCCTTGGTAGTATTCTTCCTCCAAAGCTACAGAGAAACTTTATCTTGTTATAGAAAGATCTTTCGGAGAATGCTGATCCATAAGGATGGCATGACTGAGGAGACTCAACTACGTAGATGGGTGGAGCAGTTAACCCTGAAGTAACTCGATCACAACAAATTCCTTCAGTGAATTTACCAGATTCTTGTCCGATACCACCATGTTCCCACTGGAATCTGCTCAAGTTACTAGGATAAGCCCTGTTGTCGACTTCAGCAACATATCCTCTGGCTAAAGCAAACTCTGACAAATCCGAGTTACTATCAGAATCCATTCTCGTTAGCCCGAGAACATGCTTTAGATCCTCATAAACCAGCTGACTATTATGATTAATATTAAAACCCAATCTATTTGGCAGGTGCTGGTCTGCATCAGCCATGACAGGAAATCTCCTTAAAGCAACCCGATCTCGTAAGAACTCAACAGAAAATTCTTCACCTGTCTGTACACATATATTGTCTACATCATTATATGAAGGGATTCTGTCACTTGAACCAACACTCACTGTGACTTTATATTGCTCACCTAAAGTGCCAGAAGCCTCATTATTCATGGTGGAAGAATAATTATAGTTAGTTCCAAATAACCATCCTTTGCATTAAAGCATTGAATACTCAATGTTTACTCATATTTAACCAGTGCCAAGTGTTTTTCCAAATGTGATATACCCATTGACTCATAAAATGCATACATTTAAATCCTTTGTTCTGTTACTCCAAAGCTAGTTTTCCAGATAACAACTTATCTTTGACAAAGAATTCTGGAAAACTTTAAACTGTACACAATTTCTTATGTGTCATCAATCCCTGTCTTAATAACCATATTCTAAAGGTGACATAATAATTAAATCCCTCCAAAATATAAAATCAGCAGAGAAACTTAGCTAATTATGTTTGCCCACAATCAAAACTATGGAGAACCAACAAACTTCCAAGGCATTCTACATAATCAGTCCATTAACAAACATTACAGGAAGGTTCACGGCCGCCAAGGATATCACCATGATCACATGTTATTTCTTGTATACTTGACCCTGTAAATGAACTTGCACCTTAGTTCCATAAAGGAACTTAAGAATTTCAACTCTGCAAGAATAGGCCCATGATCAACAAAAAAACAGAGTGAACAAAAAGCAATCAAAAGAACCCATTTTCAGATACTAACTAATTCTCAAAATAATAAGAAAATTAAACCAAAAGAATCAAAGGGTGTCATAGAATTAGAATCAAACGGGAGCTTTTGGCCTTAAGCTACACATAAACCAATTATTTTCCAAAGAGGGTACCTGTTTGTTTGTCCATAAATTCGTTTTGAGCATGAAATTTGAGCTCCAAAGATTGTTGTAATGGGAATGCAAGATTTTGGAAAAGGCTTGGAGGAACCGAAAAGAGAAAATTGGAGTTGGAGTTCGGGTTTTGTTCGGAACAGAAAACGGGTTTGTTTGAGAGGCGATCCTTGGGAGAGAAAGAGAGAGCTAGAGCAAATCGTTCCATGATGCTCGGAGTTCCAACGGATGCGTCGGAGAACTGCATTTGCTTAAAATAGAGCAGTTTGGACAGTCGAGAAAAACTAGGGCCTATATTTCTCTTTTCTTTTTTTTTTTAACATTCTATGTTCTCCTCCCCTCTCTCTCTCTCTCTCTCTCTCTTTGGTTTCTTTTAAAACTTGAGTTTTTTTTTTTTTGGTATGCTAAAACTTTCATGTTTTTGTTACAATAGATTTGGGACTCGGTTTTATAATATCGTGTACTTATTTTTTTTATAAATTAAAAGTATTTTTTATAAGATTTGATAAGTATTTTTTTTTATAAAATGAAATTTTTAAAAATTAAACTACATCTCTTATATATAAAAATTTAACTTAATTTTATTATGATAATACTTTGTGAATCATATTCCGTACTTAATAACAAATAGATAGAAATTTTATAATATATACATAGTATATTATAATAATTCAAATTAAATAGACATGATACTAAAATAGAGTTCACCATGAACAAAAATCTATAATAACACAACTGTTAAACTTCTCTTAAACCTTTTAGTTCTCTTCTAGGTTTAGTTTATTAGAATGACTTCCAGAAGAAATGCGAATGTAATCATATTCATTTCATCGTGTATAATACGGTCAAAATTCTATTTTGACTTTTGGTATAATATATACAACGCAGGTAAGAATGAAAAATTAAAATAAATCAATAATAAAAATGCCTCCTACTTTACAAAAAAATCATATATTATTTTAATATATTTCATCAAAATTACTATATTGGCATACAAATAATTTTAATATGTACACAAAAAATACAAATAATTTTAATATAATGACAATAATACTTTTAATCATATTATTAAAATTTTATTAAATTAATTTCATATTATATAATTGTACAAGTAGAGTAGTAGAATGATGGTAACAATAATAGAGATGGTAGCAAATAAAAGTGTCAATTCGGGCTTGCTCGTTCTATTCACGCTAGCACATCTCAGGTTAAGTTTTTTTCCAGTTGGGTTAGGCTAAGTTGAAAAAGTTATGAACCAACACTTAGCCAATCTATCCCAGCTCAATGTGGGTTGCAGGACACTTAGACCGACGCATTGGCAAAAATTTCTTTTTGTGATGAAATATATTATTTTTTTACAGTATTTTAAAAAATGATTGAAATCATATTTATTAATTTTTTTATATACTCTTAAACTAATTCTATTTTTTTATAAGGTATCTAATTTTATTATTATATAACATAAATGTTATAATTAATTAATAATATAAAATTATAAAGTAATAATTAGCAATCGATAGCTTCAAAAAATAATCATCATATATTCATGTATATAATAAGTCATACTATCAACAAAATTAACAAATTAAAGCATAGTTGATACTTTAAAAACATCACTGTTATAGAAAAAAAATTATCTTTGAATCACTGGGCCAACTCAGCCCGACATGAATTATCCCACTTCAGGTCATTCTAAGCCAAAATCACAAAAATGCATATTTTTGTAGCCTAACACAATTTATTTGTCAAACTATTCAAGTTGACACATCAAGTTCTATCTATTTTGGCACCTCTAATAACAATGATAGAGTGATAATGACATTCAGTGGTATCATATCAATACTGAATTAGTGGTGATGGCTATAATAACGATAGTAATCAGGTGTAGTTGTAAAAAAATATTTATATAATTTTAAATAAGTTCAAAATTACAATATTTATTGAAATAAAAAAGAAAGTCCACTTTATTTCTAATTTAGCTGAAATAACTATTCGAGTTTAGATGAATTAACTATTCTATTATCTAATTTATGTTAATAGAGAATGGTAATTTTTTATAATAATAACCAAAAAAACCTTTCAGCCAATTATTTGTTTCAATTCTCATTCTTACCGTACGAACAAACCAAATATAACCTAACAAAAACAGCAAACCAGCCACACAATATCTACCACAATATTAGACTTTCAAATCACCGATAATCATTTTCTTTTATCACAATATTGATGTGCTCCTTTTTCCAGAAATGGCATCCATATAATCAAACTATTTATTTATGTGGCTGTTCAACTTTCGTTTGAACTTGATGGCTCTTTGTAATTAAAAGATAAAAAAAAAAATTGTAAAGATCTAGTAGAAACCAACCGTTTATAGGAAAAAAAATTTGAAAATTGGAGTATTTTTTAGAGACCGATTAAACCATTCATTTACCTTTTTCTTAAATTTTTTCCTTCTAATTGCCGTCTTGCACGAAACCTTTTTAGCTGTTGATTATCCTCTTCCCCCCTCCAAACTTTTCTTGAAATAAATGTCCATTTTGATCTTTTAAAAATAAATATGACATCATTTTATCTTTCATTTATAAATTCATCAAATTAATCTTTCAATGTTAATTTATGTCATCGAATTGATCTTTAATGTAACATCAAATTAATCTTAAAATAGACAAAACTAATAACATTATTTGTTATTAAACGATCAACTTGATATCTCATATAACTAGGAGACCAATATAATGTCACGTATATCTTTAGATGGCTAAAATAGACAGTTACTCAAAACAAATAGAGTAATTGTACTAGACAAAGCACAAAAGACATCAGCATCCAGCAGTGTCCCACAAGATTGTGATCAATATAAAATTACAAATTTTCCAAAGTCCAAACCGTAGGCATATATTAATCTGGAAGGACTAATGTAAACCTATTCTCAAATCCTCAATCCTTGGAATATATTGCTACTAAAATCAGTTTGGGAAACTTGAACCCATAAGAAAATGCATATTCAGCACCAAAAAGAAAATATTAAAGGAAAAAAATGGAGGGAACTCTCAAGAGGATATCACTTCAAGCACACCAAATTTCAAATGAATTTGCACTCCAGTGCACTGGGATGATGGAAACCACAGTGTGGCAGATGGAAAACCTTGAATTCATCTATATGAATCAGGCCGCTTTGGCTTGCTTTGAACAACAGCCTCAATCTTCTCCATCACAGCAGGAGTCAGTAATGGAATGACATCAATTGCTTTCATGTTCTCCTGAATCTAAACAAAATAAAACAGAAAAGATAAGATAAAATTGCAATGGCAAAACCCATTCTTGTGGGTAAGTTATATCTCAAATTAAGATTTGCATTATGTAGGGTTAGGGACTCGTAAACTATTTATCTATGAACAACAACATATCCATATGTACATATATATCTAGTCATCTTTATCATCACTAAATAATCTAAAAGACAAGTAATGGCATAAAAGAATTTGTTTTGGCATTCTTTCGATATATAAAGGTAGTACGTTGTAACATGCTTCTAATAGTTGCTGATATGTCGTCTATGTAAACACTCCTGCATGCATGATGCATCAACAACACTTTCACCAGATCTTTTCATGTTAACAAAAAATTATCATTTTTCATTTCTTGGCTTCCCCCCTTCCCTTACAAAGCAATAGCAACATTTCATGACTCCTTTTTATTAGACTCATCATAATGTGAACCCTATTGGTTGTTTCCTGCCTTTTCTATTACTTGACATTCCCTTCTTATTTCTTTTATCATAAAATTAATGGCTTCCCCCTTCCCTTTTAAAGCAATAGAGACATTTTGTGACCTCTGAAGCACTGACATGGCAATCCTCCCTCCATTCCCGTTTCCAGCCCGTGTCAGTGTCAGACACTGGCACGACATGGCGGGATTCATCCTGCTGCCGTTTTTTTTTTCCCTTTCCTTATCTAGGATGGCTGGGAGAGCTCAGGATACGGCTGAAATCGGCAACAACACGGCGGCAACACTTCGCGACACTAGAGGTGTTGAAATCGTCCAAAACACAGCATTTTAGAGGTAAAATTTCACCCATTTCAGAAATTAACCTACCCAACTCCCATTTTCGGTCTTTAACCCCAAATTTCCCCAAATCAATCACCGAAACAGCCATGTTCTCCACTTCTCTTCTCTTGCTCTCCACCGAAAACCCTCACTGATCATTATTACTGACTTTGAAGCCAAACAGCCATTTCAGATTCAGTTGAGTTTTGTAACTTCCGTTTGCTTCTTCAGAGTTGAAGTTCAGACCTTTGAGTATCAACTATCAACAAAAGTTTGCGTCTCCTTTGGGTATAACAGTTTGCTTCCTCTGTTTTTTGAGCTCCGGTTTGCTTCCTTTGTTATTTATTTGTTGCTTGTTTCAGAACTTTTGATTATTTATTTCATCTATTTGTGACTTTGTGTAGCCTCTGTGTTGCTTTGCTATGCCATTAAATTCTATGAAATTATTTTGTCTTGTTCTTATTTCGATTGTTATACATATTGGTTGCTCTGGTTCTGGTTTATTGTGATTATTTTTGGAATGATGGATTATTGTTCAGTTTTCTTTGTCTCTTTATTTTCCAAGGTTCTGAAAACCAGACCGGACCGGCCGGTTCAACCGGTCGGACCGGGAACCGGTTCCCTCACCGGTTCGGGTTATCTCTCAGAACCGGTGGGGGTCAAAAACCGGTGAACCGGTCTCAAACCGGTGAAACCGGTCAAACCGGCACCGGTCAGTAAGGTTTTCCGGTTCTGATCTTTTTTTTTTTTGAACCTTTTATGTTAAAACGACGTCGTTTTGCACCGGATTTTACAAAAAAAAAAAGTGCAAAACGTCGTCGGTGCCGCGCTGCTTCGCTCGAGGGAAGCCGGGAACAACCGCGTTCGAGTTTCAACCGGCGAATCAGGCCCATCCTTGGCGGAGTGGGAGAATCGTGCAAATCGACCATAGGAGAACGACGATTGGGGTGTGGCTTGGATCTTAATCTGGGTTGGAGGATAAAGAAAGGGGAAGAGACAGAGAGGAGCGGCGAGACGAAAGACGAAAGAGGAAAGGATCGAAAGGTACCAGGCTGCGGAAGCGCGTCGAAACTCGAAAGACGACGAGCAGTTCAGTGAAAGTTGGTTCCCTGCCTGCTGGAATCCCTGAGCAGCAACGACTGGGCGGCGAGAAAGGCTACTGCAGAGGCAACTTATTTTCTTGTTCGTCATTTGGCTTCTAACAGTTGTGAGCCCCAATAACTTCAGATAGGGCATTCTGTCATTATACTTGCCTGCTCTAATTGTCATTTTTGGGTCATCATGTGCATATGTTGCTGACAGAATATTTTTTAAAATTTCCTCTTTTTTGTTTGAATCACAAATTGACAAAGAAGTTAAAGCCTAAAACCTGGCATTGGTGACGTTGCAAACGTGTGTCCCTAGTATACATTGAACCATGTGAAAGTTTGTGGGGGCAAGGAAGGGTACAGTAAATTTTAATATTTTATCCAAATTACTTATCCTTTGTCGTTGCTTTATTTTTTATATGTCTAATAAATTCTGGATCCTAACCTTTCTCTTTTTTAATTTCACCTTAATAAAGATTGATTTCTTTTTCATAAATATAAAGTTATTATTTTAATTAATTTATATGTTATATTGTTATGTGTATTAATATTATGTTATTTATACGAATGTAATATTTTTTTTAATTTATGATATTATTTTTTTTATGTTTTAAATAATTTTATTATTAATTTATATTATATTTTTTATAATTTTTATTTATTTTATTAGTATATAAATAATTATATATATATATATATATAAAATCTATTTATATTTATATATAAATCTAAATATATATTTAATTATATTCCGGTTCGACCACGGTTTGACCACGGTTGGACCATTAAACCTTAAATCAGTACCTCGACCGGTTCAATGACCGGTTCGGTTTTCAGAACCTTGTTATTTTCCTTGTGGTTCAGGTTTCGATTTGTGATTTCTTCTTTGACTTGTTGTCTTGCTGAGTTATTGAGTTTTTGGTGTTAGTGTTAACTGATAAATTGACAATGAGCAAGGAGCTAGCAAGATGTGAGACATTGGGGGAGATGCATGGAGTCCTTTTGAGGCTGGTGCAGGAGTAGTTAAAGTGGCAGATTTGTCCATTGATGAACAGAGATAGAATCTATCCTTTTTACAGATGATGGTGATGGCGGAGATGAGAGATCTACTCCCATCATTTAGTTTTACAACAATGATAGTTTTTGAACAATCCTTAGTTGCTTTCTTTTGATGTTTAAACTTTACAGTATGATACTAATTTTTCGATATTCAGTCCTTCTCTTAATGATGTGTATGACTTTATCGGCTGATTTGAGTTGCTTTATATATGTATATATATATGGTTTTGAATCTTCAATTCTTCATATTAGATTTGTTTTATCTTCAAATTTTTTATATATATATGCCGTGTCATATCTTAATTTTTTCAGATTTTGCTGGATCACTGTATTGATATCGTATCGTACCAGTATCGTATCCAGTATCTGTGCTTCATAGTTTGTGACAGCTGTTTGTCAGACTCCTCAAAGCGTAAACTCTATTTTGGTTTTTTCATGCCTTTTCTTTTTGTTTAAATTTCCTTATGCTTCTAAATTATTTTTCCATAAAACGAATAGGAGTGATGTAGAACAGGAAAAAGGAACCCAGGAACTATTGCCGAATAATGTTCAATAATCAATAATAAGTTAACATCCCTAAGACAGATAATATGCCTAAATCTACTAAGACAAGCAACCTAAACTACTCAAGTAATTCTAATCTAGAATAGAAAATAAAGCCATGATCCGACTAAGGATAAGATATCCCATAAGATCCAAACAAACAACACCCAAAATGACCATTCAATTAAGGAGCTTCTATCTCTCACACATAGATACATATATACGTGCGTGTTGTGTGTGTGTGTGTGATCAAAGCTCATATATATGGTTGGACTCTCAATGAAACCTATCAAATAGAAAGCCTAGCTCTATTTTTCTATAATTATAATCAACAATGATAGCCAAAATGACCATTCAACATCAGTAAATCACTTCCGAAAGTGAACCTCAATATCCCAATAGATTCCTTTTGCTCAAAATATAGTGGAATAGAAAACGACTGGTAAAGAGCAATGCAAAGGAACAGAGTACAGGAAGAGTCAGAAAAAGCACAGGAGTGGAAGATTCAAGTAATAAACAATAAAGAATTTGGTGTTAGTGTTGTTCTTGTCCTTCATATAATATTTAAGTTCCAGACAAACAATCAGTAAGACAGCCATTAACAGAAATTTTGACAATGTATGACCCATCCTAGCATATATTAAAAATGTTTTAATTTTTGGACTTCAAGTGGATAAAATACTCAATCGAAAACAGAAGATATTGATGGATTCAATTGAAATCAGATCCCATTGTCCTTCATCCTATTCCTAAACCATTGATATCTCTTTAATTACTATATGAAAGTAACATTACCTTGAAAGCACAATAGAACAAATTGGCCTCTCTATAGCTAGAAAGACAGTGATACATGCAGATTTTCTGATATTCAATGACTGTAAGGAGACTCCAAACCTAAGTAACTCTAGAGGAATAAATGTAAAAAGATACAAACTTTGTGAGCTTTTCTCTCTTTTCCAAAAGAGAGGAAATTTGAAGCCTTAGACAATATCATAATCATTTCCAAATTGAACACATAATTCAATGACTGAAACCACTATCTACCCTTAAAAAATTCAAATAGTTACCACGGTGGTTTTACTGAAATTGGGAAATTTTTCTTCACAATTGGTTCCCTAAATGATAAAACAGTAGGACTGTTGCTTCGAAAGAAACAAAACATGCAGTTTTAAATCATGGTTGCACTCAATAATATTAGAAGGATATGCAACAGTTTCTACGGAAAATCAATGCATAATACAGTTTAAACATCAACTCCAGATCATCTCATGGTCTGGGCTGATGTTAACCAAAAGTGGGACTTCAAATAGCAAATGTTAAAAATTTTAACCTCTCAGTCTATTTCTAGCTTCATTCACTTCTAATTAATAAGCCTTTATACCATTAAGAAAACAGAATAATGCACATCTCTGATACCACCCTTTACTAATGACATGAAAACCCCTCCACACTAACATACATAACCAAAAGGAAATCAGGCAATCATCTTTCAATCACAGCACTCAGAGAGAATAAAAGCAAACAAAGAGCAAACAAAGATGATAGAGGACATGAACAGAAAATAAGAAAAAATATCCAATAATTCAGGCTCCAAGGCACTGACATCAGAAGTAGATAATCTTAGCAAAAATTTCCCAAAATACTCTAACTATCATGATTAAAATCGAAAAGCCTTAATTTCAGTAGGAAAATAGCAATTACCCCATTAATTAAAAGCAACTACTCTCTTTAATGGGAACTGTAATAGAAAAGTATGCCTAGAATTACAGGAAACCTTATACTAAGGTGTATTGAGTTATTCATAAAAAAATACCAAACACAAATCCTAATATAAAAATAACCAGATTGGAACCAATAATGCCAATGCCTGAGATAATTTACCAATCCCTTTATAAATTTCTTAGTTAACTGCTCCAAACATTCTCTAGTTGCTACAAGTATTACTTGCTTGATGCAGAAGGTATCAATATTGATCTAAAGAATATATGACATAAAATATACATAAATACTTTCTATCCCCAAATGATCACCATATAAATGACTTGGACAGGTGAAATATACTTAGAACTAACCTGAGACTCCTTTGTAGCACCAGTAATAACTGATGAAACATTAGGATTTGAGGCACACCATGCAATTGCAAGTTGTGATAATGGCACACCCAGTTCATCTGCTATTGGCTTTAGCCCATCAACCTTTTTGAGCACATCATCTACAAGTGATCGATTTGCCAGATTCTACAAGACATGAGAGAAAGGAGAAAAGAACTACTGCTTAGCATCCTAAACAAAGGAGGCCGAATAATCCCATCATTCAAAAAATATTATCAAAGCAGATATTTTAACTGGACATGAAACAAACAACATCAATAAATCAAAAGTAATACCATATAAACACATATTTTCAGGAGTGTTTTGCACAACCGTACCTTTCTTTGGGTCAATAGAATACCTGTGCAGGTATATTGATCAATAAAAAGCAGGTGTGTATACATCGTTATTCATAAATCAAAGGTCTAATTTCAAAGTTACTATACTCTTAGCATGATAGCAAAAAAGGTATAAGTTGTGGCAAGATACACAGCATATTCTGCAAATCACCCAATAACTTTGTACCATTGCACACGATACAGAGATAAATTATATTAACAAATCCAGAAGACTATGGAAACAGTACCAAGCAAACATAGATCAATATATATTGGTAGAAAGATGCAAATTTGTAAGAAAAATCATAAAATGATAAAGTAACACCCAGATTTCTTCCTTTAAAGCTTGGGAATTTTGCTGTACTTCTTTAAACATTATACCAATATGAATCTAAATCCCCAAAAGTAAGCCATGTTTAAAAACTTTAAATAAACATCACTATCTACTCAGTATCTTTCTTCTATATATCAACTGTACTATAATTTTTCTTAAGGAATCAAATCAACTAAAGAATGGGGAAAACCTCCCAAATTTGCAAATCAAGCCTTACTTTGTAATTTTCCAGTGCAAACCGGCTATCAGGTGGTATTGCTCCTTTCTTATATTTTCCTGTGAGCACTCCAGATGCAAGTGGACTCCATGTGGTCAGACCCAAGCCATAGTTGCTGTAAAGAGGGAGGTACTCTGAGTCGACCTATAAAGAGTAGGCTTACAGTCAAAGGTCCAAATCCAATCATGTCTTCATTGACTTGAAAAAATATATATAATAATGAGCACATGATTTTTAAACTGAGTCAACCCTTTTAACAAGACCAACAATGACCACTTAAAATACTGCATAAAAACTTCACAATATAAGGCAAGTTAAAGCACTGAAGTGAACAGACACACTCTAAAATGAGGTGGTCGAAGTCAAAAAATTAAAGTGAAGTAGTTGGAAAATAATTGTTACAAAAACATGATGAGGTCATGCATGCAACAGTTCTGTTCCTTGAAATGCTCCAATAACTAGATTTTAAACACATACCTTCTCAAAGCAAAAACTTTTACAAATTATGAAACATGGTTTGCACAATTAAAATGTTATTGAAGAGAAGCAGTTATTTTCAAGTAAACATTAAGGTGATTGGGGAGTTAAAAGCTGCCTCTTCGAATTGAGTTTATAAATTGACAGTTACGACTGCAATGAGAAAACTCAAATTAAATAAATAACAAAAATTAACATAAAAACTAATTAGTCAGTGCCTAAAACTTTAAGTGTAAAAAGAATTCAATATAAAATAGGCTTCAATTAACTATGACAAAATTAAATAGTTCTTAGAAGATCCTGACTTTCCTACACATTCAATGAGTTATGATCTACTGTAAGGTAAAGGAAATAATCAATTTTTAAAATTTTATTTGATTGTCCAAGCAAGAACCGTCAGCCATAGCAAGTTGAGGATTTCAGAAATTCAGAACTTAGATTGTTTTCTTCAGACAAGGGGTATGTCTAAATCATGTTTTAGAGGTTTTTCCTGATTAATTTGATTTTGTAACGGTTTGCACTTTCTAATAATCTGAATTAACATTTTACATCAGAAGCTGAAACAAGAATGAGAAACAAAGAAAAAAGAAAGAGAACCCCCCTCCCCCCACTTGAAGCCAACACTTGGAGAGTAAAATCAAAACAAAAAGACCACAGACTACAAACAGTCACTTAGAAGGTCCAATTATTTCCAAAAAACTGTATGTAGAAATCAAATTCCAAAGCTCACATCAACTTATGTTCCCAATGACCACACACCCAAACAAGCAATATCCAAATGCCCACTACTACCTCTTTTATACCAATCAAAATAACGTCATTTTGTCTAAACGGTCATAGAGAAGAAAGAGAGGTAGCAGCAAACAAGAAACCACATTACTCAATGATCCCAAAAGGCAAAAACAGACACTAAAAAGATCGAATCGGAAACAAAGGACCATACCGTAGACTACAAACAGCCACTAAAAAGATCCAATTTTGTTCCCATAAACCACATCAATCAATGTTCCCACTGACCAAATAGCCAAAAAAGTTAAAAATCCAAATATCCTCCACAACCCTTCATAACATCCAGAGATTCCACAAACCCATTTCAAAACAAAACACAAGGTTTGCTCATAACAAATAATAGAAAAAAATAATAATAAAAAAGAGTTATCTGGGTAGGCACAAAAACCCCTCACCTTGTGCCTGGACAAGAGATTATACTCAGGTTGCTCCACAATTGGCCCAACCAAATCCAACCTCTCAGCAACACCCCAAGCCTCGGTGATCTGCTGCGCGGACCACTCGCTGGTGCCCCAGTAAAAGGCCCACCCTTTATCAATCACATGGTTCATGGCCCTCACCGTCTCCTCGATGGGCGTGGAGGTGTCGGGTCGGTGGCAGTAGATCACATCGACATAGTCCATGTCGAGGCGCTTGAGGGAGGCCTTGGTGCCCTCGACAATGTGCTTGCGGGAGAGGCCCTTGTCGTTGGGGCCCTGGCCGCCCCAGAAGATCTTAGTGGAGACGACGACGTCGGAGCGCTTCCAGCCGAGCTCGCGAATGGCCTGACCCATGATCTCCTCGGCCCTGCCATTGGCGTAGACCTCGGCATTGTCGAAGAAGTTGACGCCGTGGTCGCGGCAGCACTGCAGGAGGGACTTGGCCTCCTTCACGTCGAGCTGGTTCCCGAAGCTGACCCATGCTCCGTACGAGAGCTGGCTCACCTTCAGACCCGATCGACCCAAGTTCTTGTACTGCATGCCCATGCCGATGCGATTGGACCCGACCCGCAGAGACAGTGAGAGAGGAACAGACAGAGAGCGAGTGTGTGCTTGTGTGAGTGAGCCAAAGAGTGCAGGAGCAGAGGCTTCAACAAGGGAACAAGAAGGGGAAAGATGCTGAAAATGATGCGGTGCACGTGGGCACAATGTTTGTGTTCATTAATTTTTAATTTTTTTATTTAAATTATTTAAATAAAATTTTGATTATAATTTATTTTAAATAAAAAAATATATTTTTTAATATTTAATCAGAGATAATTATAAGATTAACAAGTAATTAAGATTCTTTATAATCGCAGTTTACTCTTATTGCAAACAATACTTTTAGCAAAAAGAAAATAATTCAAACACATATACATTAATAAACATTTCTAATGTTAAAGAATACTTAAAAAGTGTGGAAGGTTATATCTATTTATGTATTATCTGTATATTTAATAAAATTTTGTTGAGAAATAATTCATAACATTATTAATTATTAATTTTAAAATTATTTTAGACAATGATTAATGACACTATTAATTACTAATTTTATAAATAATAATTTTTATTAATAATAAATATAAAAACCTTGCTTTAAGAAGTAATTAATAATATTATTAACTATAAATTTTAAAACTATTTCAAGAAATAATTAAACTATTAATTATGCAAATAATAAGTAAAATTTATTATTAACAGTAATATAAATTTTATTTTAATACATGTGAACAAAATAAAAAATAATTTCATAAAATAAAATGCAAGTAGAATTGTAATAATTAAAAATAATTAATAACTATCATAATTATTATTAACAAGTCTTTTCAATTAAATCATATGTGAGAAAGCTTTTTTCTTTTTTTTTGGTACTTTGAGAAAGTTTAAGAATATAAAGAAAGTCCATGCATTGATCACAAAAAACTAAAAGAGTAATTTCCTTACATGTTAGGATTAGAGAACTATTTTTTTATTTACTAAATTAAAAGTATATTTAGATTAATTTACTTTTCATTCAAAAAAAAATTTATCCAAGAATTCTCTCTAAAATATTTTGGTTATAAATTTTTTTTAAAACAAAATAAGTTAATCCAAAGTGGAAATGCAGAATATATATTTATCCATTAAATGAAACACTCATTGTCATATATATTGAGTTTAAAACAATCCGTTCAATGCACAGACAAGGTAACAAGTACTTAAAGATATTTTTTGCACGCTACATATGTAATAAGAAACGTTTGAATCCAAAATAATGAATTAATAATAAATACTTTTTTGAGTTTACTTTTGATTTATTATTAATATAATATTATTTTATATAAAAAACTTTTACACCAACAATAAATTGAAACTAAATCTTATTTTTTTAATAGATAAGTTATCAAAAATACATTTCCAATTTAATGATATTTTAATTAGTGTTGAGGTGATAAATCCTAAACTATAATGTGACAAATAATTGTCTCTCATGGCATACCATATTGCTTGTTTTTTTAATAGGTATGTTATCAACAATACATTTTCAATTTAATGATATTTTAATTAGTGTTAAGGTGATAAATCCTAAACTATAATGTGACAAATAATTGTCTCTCATGGCATCCCATATTGCATTTTTTTTTAACGAGTAAGTTACCAACAATTCATTTTCAATTTAATGATATTTTAATTAGTGTTAAGGTGATAAATCCTAAACTATAATGTGACAAATATTTGTCTATCATGGCATACCACATAACATGACAAATAATTAGAGAGAGGGAGAGAGAAATTAACCAATCGATTTAAACGGTTAAACCAATTGAAAGAGAGATAGAGAGGCAAATAATTGTCTCTACATTGCCTACTAGAGAGTCAAACTAACCTATTAATATAAATAGTTGAACTAGTGGAGAGAGAGAGACAAAGAAATTAACCAATTAGTTTAAACAGTTAAACCGATTAAGAGAGAAAGAGAGAGATAGAGAAAGACAAATAATTGTCTCTATATTGCCTATTAGAGGGTCAATTAACCAATCAATATAAACGGTTGAACTGATTGTGAGAGAGAGAGAATAACTTGTCAGTTTAAATGGTCAAATCAGTTTAGAGAGAGGGAGACAAAGAGTCAAAATGAGAGAAAGTAACTAAACAATCAGCTTAAACGGTTGAACCTATTAAGAGAGAGAGAGAGAGAAAGAAAGAGTCAAATCAACCATCAGTTTAAATAATTGAATTAGTTAAACTTAAATCAAAAGTCTGCTAATTCAATTTTAACAATATTAACTAGTCGGTTTAAATGGTTTAACCAATTAAGAAAGAGAAAGAGAGGGAGTCAAACTAAGCTGTTAGTTTAAATGGTTGAACTAGCTGAAATAAAGAGAAAGAGAGTCAAATTATCAATTGGTTTAAATGTTTGAACTAGTTAAATGTAAACTGAAAGTTTGGTAGCTTGATGTTAACAACATTGATTCTTAGCTAGACACAGAAGTTCTAGACCTTTACTCACAAATAAGGGAGGAGCGGAACATTGTCTATCTCCCAGAATATGTCATAATGCTTTGTTTCGATTCTGAGGGTAAGTTTTATCTATTACTCTTTATTGAAGTGGACGATAGGTATGGATGTCGAAGCAATCCGAGTCATATCATTACAAAGTTATGTTTCGGACTATTTGATTTTTGTCAACACATCAATTAATCACCCTAGTCTTAGATACGTTGGGTTAATAGTAAATAGCTAACTTGGTGGTGATAAGCACACCAGCTGAGCATGATGGCCATAGGCAGGATAATACATCATATAGATTTTTTGATAATTGGTAGTGTGATTGCAGCAATTGAGCTTAAGTTAGGAGGGTGAATGCTACTTTTTCAATTTTATGGTAGCAAAGCTACCCTCCTTATTTCGGTAAAGTATATCGAAATCTATTTTTCTTTGTCTTCCCTTATCTAGTTCAAAAATCACAGCCTTGTCACAACCTTATATACACATGTAGAGTGTCTCCCCAAGTTTTGGTCTTGTAAGGATGGAAATGATGCAAGGAGTTCTTTCAATGCTTGAAAACCCATTTCGTAGTCGTGTATCAAAGAAAGTTTGTCACATTTTGAGGATCTTGAAGGAAAGCATGGATTTGTTTGCCGATTTTATCATAAAACAAGATGAGGTTGTTAGTTGTCTAGTTATTCTTTGAACTTTCTTTTACAAAAGTTAATGTTTGTACTTCCTAGGTCCATATGTATAGTAAACTGTTGCCCTTTGCTCGATACTCAACAAAATAATTTATCAAGACTGTTAAGTGCCAACATGTATGACTTGTTGCTTGTGACACCCCTAACTTAACTAGGAGTAATTACGTAACTTCATCCTTAACTGATAGCGTAACTATTTAAAAGAATAAGTTTCAATATTTATATTGTATTATTTTAACTAAGCCTTCAAAAATTTTGTAATTAATTTCTTATTAACCTTAATTAAAGTCTATCATTTAAATCACACAATGTTATGAAATTAAGCTATTTTTTAGTTACATAATCAATGAAATACTAGACAAAGGAGTTTTATTATTTATTTATTATTCTCGTTATGTGCTTAATTATTAAAACTCAAAAACAAATTATCAAGGAGCTAGTTAATATCATACAATATTCACAAGCAAAAACCGTATGATACTTCCAATTATATAAATTTTAGAAAACATCTCTATATATAGTCACAAAGAGATATTCAAGTTAAGAGAAAACCAACAACAAGCAATATATGTATAGTAAATAAAATTATTATCTTTACTGTTAAGTCTTTTAACATCATTGCATGTTCCAAATGGCCGAGAGTCCTATTCATTGCAATGGCGTTCCCTTGCCTTTCTTTCATATGTGGAACCAAGTTTTAGGAAACCATGCAAAATGAGATCACCTTTCCTTTTGAATGATCACTTCTCCCGAGATCACATTCCCTTTTGAATGATCATTTTTATGAAAGTTCATCTCTCTTTTGAGGATTGTTACTTGCACAAGTCTTGGAAAAACTCTTTGCAACAATCTCAAATAAACATGAGTATAATGCATAAGTTAACTCTCTAAATCAAGCATTTAAATTCAAAAAATATTCTAAAGGAAATTTAAATGAACTCTAATACTATTCCTTCCATGAACCATACATAAACTTAAAATAATTTTTAAGAAAGTTTCTTGATAAATTTTCATTATAGTTCATAAAGTTCTCTATAAGCAAAAGTATTCTACGCATAGGTAATCATGTATTCCAAGTTCAATCTCCAAGCATAGGTAATCATATATTCCAAGTTTAATATCCAAGCATAAGTAGTCATAGTTTCAAGCTCTTCAATTTTTACATTCAATCACTTAAGTTAAATTCATGGAAGTATTGGCATCATCTTAATACAAGAAAACCCCCCAAAGCATTTATATATATACATATAACCTAAAAATCTTAAGAAATTTAACTAACACTTCATTTAGGAATTTTATTGACAAATAAAACATTAAGGACACCTCTAGTCACACATGCTAACAAAATTTCAAAAAAAAAAGAAGGCCAAGTGTCTTTAACCCTTAGGGGTTGAGAGAAGATGGATATCACCACTAAACTATCATTAGAACCTATGATTAACTATTCTAATTTATAAAATCATATTTATCAATTTATATATAACAAACCCCCTAAAACAAGGATACATGGAATCAAATCCTAGGTTATCCTAACATGTATAATTCATGAGTCATGAATATATTCAAAGTAACCATAGATTTGAATTTAGAAGAAGAGAAAAGACTAGGAAGTGTGTTGTTACCCCCACCTGAGTTGAATTTGATGGATATTTCCTTGTCTTCTTTTTTTCCTTCCTCCAAAATTTTGACCTTGTCTTCTGTCTCTAGTTTTTCTCACTTGTTTCCTCTTAGTGTGTCTTATATATTAAGTTAAAATAAGGTATATATAGGGGAAGGGGAAGAGGCTTAGCCAAGACTTGGTTGGCTAGGAAGCCGAGTCTTTTTCGTCTTTTTGACTCATCAATATTATCCTTACAAGTGTTAGCTTAATTAATGACCTACTTTTTACTAACCAATAGGATTTTAGTCTTTAGCCTTCCTAATCATGATCTAGTTGCTTTTGTGTAACTAGGTTGGTTATGTACTAGTTTGCCTAACTAATTTAGCATATAGAAGGGATTTTAAGAATTGACTTGGAAGTTTAGTCATCATTACTTAATTGAAATATAATTAAATTAAAAACTTAGTTTTTCATTTAGTCATGAGCTTCTAGTTAGAGAGTAACTAAAGCCATCTAATCATTACCAAAGTTTCTAACTAATGAGAAGCCAACAAATGTTAGGGTAGGTGTCTTGACTTAATGATGAGGTCAATAACTAGAAAGGAATCTAGTTGACATCTTTTTAGCATCTAGTTAGTGTCAAAATGGAATCTAATTTCATTCTATCCATCCTAGTTTCACCTTAACTATTCACTTTTAGAAACTAGAAGAAATACTTTTAAATTTTTCCATAAAATTTCTAAAAATCCCTAACATAACATTATATTCTCTTAAACATAATTTACATACACTTTACACCATTTAATAAATAAAAGAATATATTAATATAAGTTGAGTAAATTCAAATAACCCACATTAAAATAAATATATTTTTTAAGAAGAAGTTGCATAGCCTCTAGCTATCTTTTTTTATGAGTTTCTTGTACTTTCATTATCTTTCCATTTGCTAGTTTGAGATAGTAGTACTTGTGTCTAAATCATATCCAATCTTTATAAGCTTAGCAAACTTTGTATTCAAATTGTTTTCCAAGTTGTATCTCAATTTATGATGGTCAATAGCCTATCAGTTTGGCTTGCTGACTTGATAGTTGCAAGCACAAAAATTTCTTAGTACATTGGCTAGATAATAAACTCACTTGTGGTTTACTTATATCTTGAGTATAATGACTAAAAGCACATCACTAGAGAATAGGCTTGATGTATTTCGATTATATTTTGTTGATTGTATTTGTTCTTGCCTCTTCCTAGTGGGGTTATATTTGCCTCGATCCTTGACATTTCAGAGAACTTCACAACGACTAGCACTGTGGTGGGGTACTTACAAAGGTATTATGATGCTCAAGTTTGTATAAAGGCAAAATAAGGGCTAGGGTTTAGACAAAGATCATACCATGACATGACTTTATAGTGAGTATATATAAAGGGATGAGGCCTCTAGGGTTTGAGTGAATAAGCTAAATGTAAACAATTAGGCTCATGCCCGATAAGGATCTACCAGTCCATAGACCCAGCTTGGTAGTCGATAAGTTATACATGTCGAGTGCCGAAATGTATAAGATGTAATAAATGTGAAATGCTTAATAACTTAATTATAATTCATAATAACTTAATCATACATGACTTTATTATTGTGGTAACCGAGCTCATGATGAGATAATATAGTCAATTGTCTAAATGTAGTTTTGGCCATGAAGAGATACACTCAGCTCAAAGGTTAAAGCCTTTGCTGAAGAGATTTATGAGTATTAGGTTAAATGGAGAATGGTGAATCCTCAAAGACATGCAAGCTGATGTGGACTTAGGCTAGACAGGTCAAGTAAAAAAAAATGGACTCAATCCTAAAATGTCAGTATGGTCCAAGTACCCTAGTTAGGAAATCGTCGAGTGACAAGTGATGAGTGATCGAGCTTAAGGCCAAGGTCAAAACAGTAGAAGCAAAGGTCACTCTGTTGGAAGTTGAAGTGACAAGGTTAACCGAAGAAAACAAAAGCTAATTTTGAGTTTTGTTAAAAAATTCAATGATGAAAAGGATCTTCATGAAGGTTCAATTGTCTCGTCGGCAAAAAGAGAAGACTGCCTTAGTAGATGACTTGGTGGCCTTATTTTGAGATTAGGTTTGAGAAAGCTATGGATCAAGTGTGGTGTTTGTATTCAGATTTGGACTTAAGCGCAACTGGGGTAGTCAAGAAGAGCAAAGATAACCAGCTTGTTGACCTGTCTGAGGGAAAAGCTAAAGAATCGGAAGATGAAGATGATTTTGGTAAATGCTTCAAATTTTTTTTAAGTATTCTGGAACAATGCTGTGGCTTTCTCCTTTCTCCTCTTTTTCCTCTTTCCTCTTTTCCTCCTTCTTCCTCCTTGGCCGTGGCTTTCTCCTTCTCTTCTTTCTCTTCTCTTTTCTTTCTTCTTTCTTTCTTTTCTTCTCCCCACCTCCTCTTGGCCATGCACTTAAGGAGACATAAGGAATTAACTTGTTTGTTTAATATTGTTTATGCTATTTTGTTTTATTAGGCATCCAATTAGAAGCCAAACTTTCTTGTTGTTCTTATCTTGTTAATAATGACTTCTAGTTCAATTTGAACTAGTTTGGTTAGATGGCAACTAAATATAGTTAATCAAATAGTAACTAGTTAGGTTACTTTAAATAAGTAATGATGACTTTTTTTAACCAATGGTGAGCTTCCAAGTATTATTATGTTATTGGCTCATTATTGACCAATAAATATCTTCCAAATGTCACAAGTCTATTGTCCAATCACATGGTGCCACATGTCATTATTTAATTAGTCAATTTTCTAGCCGATCCTAAGCCTCCACGTGTCACTCTCTCATTGACCAATTTTCATTCAATGACATACTTCTATATGTCATTCCCTAAATGTTTAGTTTAATACATGTCACTTTCTATTAACTTTGTTATGCTATTATCATTTAATTAAATTTTAAAGTGATTAGAAATACATCAGTGAATTCAATAATCAATTCTAGTAATTATTGTTTTCTAAGTTTTCACTGGACAAAAATACCCCTATTCATAGATTCAAATTTACCAAATTTTTACTGTTAAGATGTTACTATTCCATTAGGTATTTCAAGTGGTTCTTATTTTTTTTTAGGCAATTTTTAGTATTCCCTTTAATTTGGATAATATAACAAAATTATTAAAAATCAAATAGGACAATAAACAATAAATAATAAATAAACGACCGTTAGAGCTAAATAAAGTTATAGAATTTAGACTTAGACAAATGGGATGTTACAATGAGGCCCTAAGAAATTGAGTAAATAAATTAAATGTAAACCATTAGGCACAGACCCAACAAAGATTTAACCCTCGAGAATTGTATATTTGGCCTTGCTATTTCTATTGACATACTTGTACTTATATGGATGTTCGTTTTTGTTGCTTGGTCCATCGTGTTGGCATTATCCCTTTTACTCATAAAATTGTGACTAAATCTCAACAACCACAGCCTTCCGAGACATTCCATGCATCACTTCTCACACCTCCTAATCGACCCTAGAACCAAATGCGAGCCACCCTCCAGCTCTGTCATACCAGCCATGTGCCCATACATCTCATCTCATATATACTCTGAAACCAGCACATGCACCATGGCCCCTTCGAACTCACTTCCACAGCAGCCCACATTCACTGTGGCTCACCACCAAACCTCCATGGGGCTCCACTATTCCCTTTTTTTTTTTTTACTTTTTCTCTTTAATTAAATATTGATAACTTAATAAAAAAAATATAAGCATCTCTTTTAAATAGTAATATTCTTTCTTAATTACTTGGGGTACCTTTTACTAAGTTATCAATATTTAAATGTGTCATAGTGTCTAATATAAGAGGATTACGTAAAGACTCACGAAGTATTAGTATAATGGAAATGAGTTACGTTCACAATCATGAAAACTGCAGTTCGATTACTAGGTCGAACTTTGTAAAAATACTCTTAATTCACAAAAAAAGAGGAATATGTCAAAGGTGTGCAGTTTCCTTTTTTTTGGGAGGGTTAAATTACACTTTACCGCTTTCAAATCTTCTAACGTAAAACAAATATTTTTTAATCTAAAATATATATTCTATCTCTTTTAACTAAATTGACTAACTATATTTTGATTTTGTTAATTATTTTTAATTAAAAAATAATATAAATATCATATCTTTTAATATAAAACTAACCATACAAGTTGTTCTAGTAACTATCAACTATAAGCGGGAAAAATGTAAAAAAAAGGGTATGAAGAACTCTAGCATTGCTAGCTTTCATAAAAAAGAACCTACAAGCGGTTGATCATAGCGGTTAGCACACTATGATTCTAGAAGCATAAATAAATTTTGAATCCTAAAGTCATCAATTAGGATAAGGCTTTAACCATTGTACTCTCGACTCAAAGGAGTGAGGATTTTTTCCTACTCTTTTTTTTTTTTTAAATAGTTCGTAGAAAAGAATACATAACATCTTTATCCAAATAGAAGTCCCACACATTAGAGGCTGAATTTTCAACCTCCATTGCTCTATACTCTCATTTTAGTGGTGCTAGTACGCTGCCATCTTTAATAAGTATTCTGGCAGTGGTGTTAACAAGTAATGGATCTTCAATTTTTTATTTCTCTTCTGTACCTCTTTGATTTTTCACTTTGTTTATAGGCCATTATAACCTAAATAAAATAACACTTAAAGAGTTAGGGTCTATTACGTACCTTTCGGAATTTAGTCATGTATTCAAGCATATCAAATAATTTTTGTTTGATAATATTTTACTTTTATTGTTTAAGATTTGTTTAACACCTTTTTATTATCAATAGGGAGTTTAATTTTCTTTTAGTATATTTCGAAAGGAAATATGAGTTATATCTTGATGATGGATGATAAAATTGAAAATACATATATTCTTTATAAAATATGATCGTGTATCGCTGCAGTATTGTAATATATATATCTATATATATATATATATATATATATATATATATATATATATATATATATATATTCTATTATATGCTTGTTTCTTTCTATTAATTTCAGTAAGAATTACAGGTCTATTAAAAAATTATTATGAATTATTGGAATAACATTAAATTTGTATCCAGTAATAAAATAATTGTTAGGGTTGTAAAAGTTTGAAAATAAAATATTAGGTAAATTACACTTCATTAATTTAAAGTTTTTAGATAAGATATTAAATTCAGTTTATAACATTAACTATGATTAGTTTTAACATGAAAGTTAGTTAATTTAATCAAATAAAATGGAATATAAATTTTAATAAAAACTAAATTTAGTATCATAAAGAAAATGTCAAAAGGGTAAAGTGTAATTTTCTCTTTTATTACAAGTAGAAAGATGAGCATGTCACATTTGCACCGTTTGCATCTATGTAATGATAACATAACATGAAGAAAATGCTATCCAGAATTCACATTCATGATGCACTGTTGGTGTCCATTGGCTAATTGGGGAATTTGCAATTACAAGGAGGCATGAGTCGAGGGATTGACATGTAGAGCAATACAGCTCCTCTTTATTTTACTATTTATTTTAAATAACTTTGGGTACAAGTAAGGGCATTTAAATAATTTTTTAAAACATATTTAAGTTGTGATTTTCATATGTTGTATTATTATAATTTTATTTGTGATTGATATATGAGATAAAACTAACCTGAGTCATACTTCCAATACCTTCATGCAAAGGCCAATGGAGTTAATCAAAGTGTTTTTTTTATAATAATTGAAGTGTTTTTTCTTTTGCCATGTTCGAGTCTATTTGTATTAATTTTTAAAAAACAGAGTATATAGGTATTTTAAACTTTAAATCATTTGTAAATAGATCTCTCAATGCTATTTAAAATAGATTTAGAGCAATAATTCCAATGGTCCTAACGCAATATAGCGAATGATGGTTGTCTTTTGGAATGTTTGATCTCCTTCAAGAAAACCTAATTATTCTTTTTAACTCTTAATCAATAATTTTATTTAAAATAAAATTTATAAATTTTAAGATAACAGTTTCGACGATCGTCACGTAATGGCCGAGGAGATTAAATGTTTGGTCTTATATCATCTTTGATCTCATGCAAAAACCTTCGACCTACTCATAGCTTTTAATGAAGTCCTAATCATTCTAAATAATGTAATATTTAAAAATTATTTTTCATAACCCTTAATTAAAATAAATTAACCAATAATTATTTTCTGAAAAATTAAATAACTTTTACTTCTTTACTTTAAGGATAAGTAAGCGCTATGGGTAAATAAATAAAATTTCAATTTGGTCTCCTAGCACATTTTGATGCTGTTGTTTAATTTTTGTTTTAGCTTTAATGGATAATATATATATATATATATATATATATATATATATATATTTAAAATTATTAATAATTTATACAATTAATTTAATTAAAGTAATTGTTTAAATAAATGTATAAGGTGTGCAATGAAATTAAGTTTTCATTATTTTCTAAGCATAATAATTTAGACTTTTAAATCTAATCTTGTTTTCGCTGACCATTCTGTCTTTCATAATAGAGTTTTGCAGTCATTTTCCTATTCAACAAAAAATGATAGCAACTATATTTTTTTCTTAATCTTTCTCGCTTTTTCGTCATATATATGTAGACTTCTGCATATGATCGTGACACATGGTGTTACATGTGTCTTGACATGCTTTGTATTCGTTTGAAACAATATTGATTTGGTATTTAATAGAAAGAACGCATTGTCATTAAATACAGTGCACCATTATAAATATTGCTCAAATTCTTTATTAACTTGAACGCCTCATTCTGTCAAAGAATATATATATATATATATATATATATATACACATATAAAATTATTATCTAAAGAATATAGAGAATTTGATTTATTCTCATTAAATTTATTTTATAAAATAATAAAATTATATATTTTCAAAAGAATATTCATGTAATAATTTAACTTAAAAAGATACATATGAATATAATATACGTTGTTAAAATGTTTCTTTCTGTAAATGACATAATTAAAAGTTAAAAGATTAATACTTCACCTTTTAAGTGTGAATACTCTAAGTACGTTCAAAAAACTTGAAAAGAAGTAGAATTTTTAAATTTGTCTATTTCGTCAACCATGATCTTAGTTTTCTTTCTCCCAAGATTCATTTCTCCCTTTTTTACTGACATCGTCCCTGGCTTCTCTACGCAAGATGAAGGAAATGATTTGTTTATTACACGGGAAAGGAGACTATCTAATTTCATCCATTAGCTCTCGTATCTGAGGATACCTACTATATTCATTTCTTTCTTCTTGGATACTTTACGTAGCATTTATTACATGTCATATTCTTATAATATAATAATGCATGTTAATTTTACTTATTTATTCGAATATTTTAAAATTAATGGAGATGTTTTATGAAGTTTTTTTTTTATCAAAATATGTATTTTTTATTTTTCAATCATTTTATGTAATATAGAAACTTAAAACATAGAAACTTATATTATTACTATAAAAAAAAGGATACGAATAAAAACGAAAGTCACAGCCGCGATTTTTTTTTTGTTGATAAAGTCACAAATTTTTTTTTATTACATTAGTATCCGTTTCAATCGTTAATGGACTAATGTTTCAGAAACTTCTAAATCGTTTATACTTATACAGTAATGTGGTATAAGAAGCACTTTTTAAGTATATTAATAATTTTAAATATTAAGTAATTATAAAAGATTAATATTTTACAAATTTGTTATATAAATATTCTTTTGAAATTTATTATTTTATAAAATAAATTTAATGAGAATAAGTCAAATTCTATATATTCCTTAAATGATGATATCATATTTATCTCTTTTCGTTAAAACTACCATTCACTTTTATCTTTCTTCATTAAATAGATAGTTTTAAGCCATTAGATTAAAGTATAACTAATGATGAGATATTGGTACAAGAGTTAAGTGTAAGAGACTGGTATCAATTGATCCTAATATTATATATATATATATATATATATATATATATAAATTTTTATTCATTATTAATATAAAATATTTTTACATTATTATCTAATCATATATTATTAAATTATTACAAAAAATTTTATAAAAATAATAATTACTTAAAAAATTAAATACTTTTAATAATATAATAATATATTATTAGATGATAATATAAAAAATTTTATACTAACAATTGATTAAAATTAAATCTATATGTGTGTATGTGTGTGTATATATATATATATATTCAAAAAAATAAAAATAATATCAAGAAATTTTGAAAGTAAAAATAAAAAATAAAAAAAATGAATGGAAAATAGTTAATTAAATTTTAAAAATTAAAAAATAAAAATAATTAATTAAATAAATGGACTAAGATTAATGACTTGGACCCTAACCCAAACCCACTTATATACCATGGCCAAATTCATCTAGCTCTAAACATGTAAAACAACAAAGAAGAAGAAAAAAGAGAGCTCATAATTAAAAGAAAAAAATCACACTTATATCCTTTTTATTGTAGCCCACATAACACTCATTGGCCTGACATCATATCTTAAGTCAAAACTTACATTAAATTTATAAGTCTTCTCATTTATATGATATTCAATTAAATCATTCCTATCCCATGTACTTACACTTGAATTCCAATACAATGATAAGATAGAAGAGCCTGCCATTGCCATGAATAGCATAGACTTAGCTGCTCACTGTGATGGGATAATAGTTCTGAATGACCCCAAGTGCAAACCTCACACTCGTCTTGGTAGACCAATTAAACCTTTTAAAGCATTTTTTATTTTGGTTTAGATATTATCAATATAGTTTTAAATTATAATCTACAACTATAATTGTGGTTGTAATATTATTGTTGTAAGAGTCTCTACAACTGCAATACAACTGCAATTGTAACTGTATCAACTATTTTTTTCATAATTATTTATAATTTTTATAATTATAATATAACTGCAAGTGTAATTTAAAACCATCATTATCAGTAATACTTAATTAGCTTCAAGTGTATATGTTTGTGGTAGGGCACTCTTGCATAGTATATATATATATATGTCGGAGACCTCCAAAATATACAGGTGAAAATCTTCTGGAGCTGGGAACTGATATATATTGATATATTTAAGTGCCCTGTTAGTTTGGTGTACTATAACTTGTAACTTAAATGGAAGTCATGGAAAATAGTCAAGAAACCATTTTCACCTGTAAACTAGCTTATACAATTTGGAAAATATTGGAAACATAACATCATGATAAATATTATGTGATATTAACTAAGATTGAAACATAAGATTCATCTCATTTGCCTTGAAGCATGGAAAGAGGGACATGGCGATTCTTAATTGCCCTCCTTTCTCTCTTTGGACTTTGGAGGTTTCAAGTTTTCATTTTGGATATTTTCTTCTGTGAAAATGAATATATATGCCTCTTTCATCTGGCAATTAATTAACAAAATGAATAACATTGTTGTTCTTTCGTTTGTTGCACACCACTTTATCACACCTTTACTTACTTACACGAATTAATTTAGGAAAAAAAATAAAAAATATATTAGAATGTATATTTCTCTTATTTTATTATTTTAAAAAATATTATAATAATAATATAATAAAAATAATATACAAATAGCATTATTGTTCCCAAAAATAATTTCACAAAGCACAAACTGAATGGCTGGTCTCTTTTCAGAGAGAAAGACAAGTGCCCAATCTCAATTTGTGCAGGGCTGTCCACATATATATATTGTTTAAAAGTTATTTATTTTTGTTTTGAAAAAACTGAGGATCCAAATCTTTTTAATGGCAACCGCGCCATCCGTTTGTTCCTCAAAACCCTAAATCACTTTTAGTGTTGTCAGTTTTGTAAGAGTAACGTTAAATAATTAATATTATGCTAGCTTAAGTACAATATCAAAAGCAAATATAATTAATAAGCAAAGTACCACTTTGCACAGGGTCCTTTATTATATAAATAAATTAGAAATAATAGTATCCAAGTCATTAATATTATATTTATAGAGACACATTTTGTGCGTCATTCAAAAAACATGAGCCGTGCATAAGTTAAAATAATTTATACGAAAATTATAAATTTTTTAATAAAATTATATACAAACATTTTTAATAAAATTATAATATTTTAAAATAAAATAACTTTAAGTAATTTTAAACTGGGAGGTCCCTATATTTATAAAATTCATTCAGTTTGTGTGTCACATTTTTATATTTTGATTGATTTAGTGTATTACTTTAAAAGCACCTAAAACTATATCAAAAAGTAATACATCAAACCAATCAAATAAAAAACATGTGAGCTGTTCATTAGGTCTTGGGTATGGTGTGGTCACTGGCATGGTAATAAGTGAGTATTCCCTTTCTTTAGTTCAAGTTTAAAATTCTAAATATAACAAAAGAACAAATGTCATACAATAACAAGGGACACTGAAATTAAATTTATACCATAAGATTATATTTATCATAAAATCAAGGCCGTTAAATACTGAGGAATCCGCCAATGTATATCTCTTGTTCTAAATATTTCTCTTGGTTTTTTTTTTTTTTCACCCTTTAAGGCATCAATTGCAAATTTACCCAAGACCGTCGATATGCTATAATACTTATGTTGATGTTACTAGACGTGGTGCATCAATCCCATACTGTAAATAGCCTACTAATAGAGATCGTCCAAGGACTTCCAATATCAAGATTAATGTAAATGGAGTTGTATTGTTAATTTGTTACTGTTTGAAGGGATTTTTTTTTTGTGTTTGACACTGTTGCGATCAGTAGCATGTTTGAGAAAGCTATTTTTAAGAGAAAAAATCACTTTTTTTTTTAAGTTTTCTAAAAGAAATTAATTATAAAATATTTTAATTATAAAATAAAATAATCTAAATACAAATTAGGAAGTCCTCTTAACAAGTAGCTCTTATAAGGATTCGAATTTCAGTTTTCTAATACAACTTGTTTACTACTATACCTAACATTTACTAGTTGATCTTCTCGTTCTTATTGCAAGAATAAGAAACAAAAGAATATTCATATGATGGGTTATGCTTAACAGCTTAAACAGCCATTTTTCCATCCAAAGTCCCACCTGCGTGGTCTGATAAAGCATAATCATTGAGTATTTCACAATATTCATCTCGGGATGGGATCAAACAGCTCACTTCAAGCTGAGACCTGAGAGAGAATTTAGTCTTAAAAAAAAAAAAAGAGAAAAGAAAACTCTGCACAATTACATATTTTATTTTCTATTTTATAAAAGAATTTAGGAAGTGGATAATTAACTCCACAATAAAAGTCAAAACGCACAGTAAGAATTAATTTCAAAATTTTTGGGTTGACGTATTTTGATATCAATCTTATCAATTAAGCCAATTTTTATTAGGTGTACAATTACATAGTTAGCTCAATATAAAACTAATTAACTAAATAATCCTTTTTTTTTAAAGTCAGTGGAAAACACTTGCTTAACTGAATAGAGACATAGGTTTATGAGATGTGTAAAGAACCATATACTTTCTTTGCTTTGTCTTTTCTGTTGAAATAGTAAAGATGCAACATTTACAAATAAAGTTGTCAAAAGTAAGCAATAGATCACAGGCCAACTCGATTAAATTCATCAAAATGGTGGATTGAATTACAAAATATTCGATCTGGTTCATTTTTCTCACTTTGATTGCTCATTCTACTCTAATATTGCTAAATTTCTAGCTTTTATAGATTCTTAATTAGTCATGATCTAATTATTTATGATAATTAAAAATTAAGTTTGGTGATTATTAGTTAAATTTTAAGACATTATATATATATATATATATATATATATATATATATATATATATGAATAAACTAACCTGCTTTAATTCACCCGCTCACTTAAAATAAGTCAAGTTGACATTTTTTCAACCTATGTAAAAATTAGCCAACGTTGCTTGAATTGTGCTTTTTTGCCAACCCATAGTGATCCACTTTGAGAACTTAATTGATCAAAGTATATCAAAATCATGATGCATGTTTTAATACATTCAATTTCCTCCTCATTCTCGTCCATTCTTTTATTTTAAGTCCTATATTCATCTACCCTCCCCAAAAAGGAAGCAAAAGGAAAATTAAAAAATAGTTTCATCACGTGTATTAAGCAATCGCCTGTGTTAATGATGATTAGGAATATATTCCACTTGTTAATTAGCTAAAGTTGAAGGCCTAACAAATGGACGAAAGAAGACTCAAATTTAAGGTCATATAATCATACATATATGCTATATCTCATATATATATGCCTACAGATATTTCTTTTAATTCATTTTCTTTTAGAAGGCCGGTAGGTCCAATATTCTTACAAATTTCAATGCCTCATATTGTATATCATTTGCCAAACGCAAACTATTATTTTGAGCTACATTCTGGAGTATCATATCATTCTTTCCAATTGTTTTTTTGCCCCCCATCCCCCACAATTTTCAGTTAGTGGATGAAACTTTACCCACCTAACTCTTTTTATTCGATATATAAGGGCAAATGGCTAGTTATAAATATGGCTTCTCCTGCAAATAAATAAATTAAACTATACCACGATAAAGTAAGAGGAGTGGTTTTTGTGAGAATAAGAGGAATAAATCTTAATTATTAAATCTTATATGAATATCAAGATTAAAACATAATTAAAGTTATATGATTTTTTTAAGTGGTTATATGATCTTTAAATAAGATATAATCCTAACTACTTATGTATGGTTTAATGATTGAAATTTATTCTTCTCACCTCTTATAATAAAAAATGCTCTCACTTAATATATATATATATATAAAATAGAAGAATCAATTCATATCAGTGTAATAGTTTAATTTAATCTTACACTATCATTTAGCCCTTGATTCTAATTTAATCCAATGATGAAAGATAATCTAATTTAGTAAAGAAAGAGAATAAGGGAATTTGAAATTAATTGAAGAGAGAATAGTGAATCACTATCTATATTCTTTGTATAAAATTAACCTTTAAAGATTTTTCCAAGTATCTACCAAGGGCATCACATAATATATTTAACTTATTTATGAAACACTTCTGGGTCCAAATTGTAACGCCTGGGCTGTTAGGTAAAGAACCATAATTGCTCTGTGTATAAATGGGACTCTGCCTGTTACTTAACTTGAATCAAGAAACCACAAAGCTAAGCAAATAAGATTAATTGATTTGCTTCCTAGCTACTTGTGGCAGAACTAGTATAGCATCTATGGCACCTCAACCAGACCTTGTTAAGATAGGGTTGGAAGGCTTTGATCTCATAGACACCTTCTATGGTCCTCCAACCAGAAGGTCCACCACCACTACACGGCAGAGGCAGGGACGTTGTGGGGTTGAGGCCACCCATGATCACAGCAAGGAAGAGCAAGTTATCAACAGCAAAGATGCAGCTTATAAATATGATGGAATCATGTTTGTGAGTTATCCCAAGGCTAAATCTCAGAACCGTTGTTGGGGTAAGATCTTCCAATGCTTCAAACCTTGAAGCTAAATGCATCAAATGGCTTCATTGGGCGCTTTGATTAATTAGACTACCCTAAGTATCTAAGTTTTTCTTTGTACTATATATGAGAAGAGCTATGAGACCTTATATATAAGGTTCTTTCGCAGCTTAAAATGCTACTATGATATCCTTTTATAATATATGAAGCTTGTTTATATACATAACAGTTACCGAGCTAACTTCTTAGTTACTAATGTGTTCAGCCTACTAAATCATCTATTAATTATCTGTTAATTAAAATTAATTCAATCTAATCCATCCATTAATAATATTATTTTAATTAGATGGGTTGGATTAGATTTAAATATAAATGGGTTGGATGATTGATGAATTAATGGGTCAATTTGCCACCCCTATTAATAACATGTAAATTAGGCCAAAGTCTTTTAACTTAACATGCATGCACTTAGTTTTAAGATTGAAGAGTAGTGTAAATGTATTGTTTTAATTAAATGGATTGAATTGAATATAAGTATAGATGGGCTGGATGGTTGATAAATTAATGAGTCACTTTGCTATCCTATCAATAACCTGTAAATTAGGCCGAAGCCTTTTAACTTAGCAGGCATGCACTTTGTTTTAAGATTGAGGAGTGGTGTACGACTTGAATTTAAACTTTGGTTGCTGAATACTTTGAAAATTTATTCACAACTTCTGTTGTGCATGTGTGCTGTTAGTGGCAATTATATCTTTTTGTTCACTGTTATTTTTTTTTTGTCTATCCTCTTATAATTAACATCAAAATGAGTTTTAAAAAAAATAACGTTTTACTCGTAGTTTTTTTTTTTCTAAGTATCGGCAATAAAAATCAAAACCTTTCATTGCCTCAAATTTTCATTCCTTTTTTTTTTTAATTCACCTTACTTAAGCATCATCCTAAATAAAATAACCGACAAATAGGGACGAAAATTACATTCATGAATTCATGATCTATCTAATCTATTTATATTTAAATATAATTTAATTTATCTAATCATAATAATAAATTGAATAAATTAAATTAATTTTAATCAACGGATGATTAATAAACTAACTAAAATATTTATTAGATCTAATGGATAGATTGGAGAATATAATATATTTAGATATAAAAAGAGTCTAAATATATTTAATTAAAGATAGATAAATTAAATTTTTATCTATTAAAATATATTAATAGATAAATTGAATATTATTTATTAAAATAAATTATAAATAAATTAAATATTTATATACAATTTATTAAAACGGACTCCTGAAAATCGTATACTCACACATCATATGCATTGTTGATTTGGCATTTTACGAAGAACTAACCACATCATGTGATTTCCCTTGTGTTCTCTTGTATATGTAGCCCCAAGTTGTTGCCTCCTCAAAAGTCCCCCCATATCCTGTGTCGTTGCTGCTCCGTGATAGCTTCGAAAGTGCGTGAGGGGTGACCCTACCTTTTCACCTTCGTTGATCAGTGCATCTTTGCTCGTTGTTTAGACTAGCAATCTTTGTCTCTATCCTATCTTAAATGCAACGATCATAACGTTGATGATGTGCAATCTTCCCAAAGGTTTATCTGCTGCTAGGCCATTGCTTTCTTTGACTTTCAGCTCTGGAAGCCTTGGAATGCATGAGATTTGTGCGACTTGAATGGGAGTTTTAAAGCTCCAAAATTTTTATAAGATAGTTGTTTTTATTTGTTTTGATAATTAATAAATTATATTAAAATATTAATTTATTATTTTAATATTTTTAAGTAGATTAATATATTATGATATTTTTTAAAAAAATTTAATGTACAGAATTTAAATAATTGATGAAAAAGATCATTAAATGATTAGAATATTATCAAAAATTAATGACCAAAAATTAATGAAAAACTCAATAAAAATTTGAGAAAATTAATTTTAGAAGTAAAAATTTAGAATTTAAAAAAAGTCAAGATTAAACATGATAAAATTTAAAAATTTCATGATATTATAAGAATTTTATAAATTAATTATAAAATTTCATTAAAATTTTTTTTATAATTAATCTGAAGTTAATTAATTATGAATTAGTCACAGAAAAAATATCTGTAGTTAATATTATAAAAGTTAAATTTTTTTTTCTTAACAAATAATAAGAGAATAATTACAGATTAACTATTGAACTTCCCAAGCTAAATTAATTTCTGTTGTTAAACAAATTAACTAGGAAAATTTCCTTAACAAACTATTTTAATAATTGGCTTGGGATTTAACTAGGAAAATCCCTGAGGAATCCATAGCGAACGCATAAACTTTAATTAAAAAAAATAAAGCATAACCCATTATCACTGTCTCTGAAAATCCCTAGTTCACTATCCTAACCCTTGTCTCTTCTCTCACGCAGCCTCTCACGCAGCCACCCACCTCCCCGACGGTAGAGCAAGCAGCGACCTATCTCCTTGATGGCAGTGCGCGGCGGCGAGCCTCTCCCAGACGGCGGCGCACCATGATGGCAGCGAACCATGAAGACGTCGCACGACCAGCTCCTTCGTCTCGCACGACTTCTTTGTCTCGCAGGCCTCTTCGCCTCTCTGCTCTTCAATTTCATCTGTTGGGGTGAGCTTTGGCCATTGAAGAACAATTTTTGGTAAGTTATAACTACTACTTGCTTTCCTTTTGATCTTTTTTTGTTGTGTTCTTGTAATACTTGTAAATTTTCTCTACTTCTATATAATCTTATTACCAGCAATTGTATTCTTGTAAGCATTGGGTGTTGAATTGTGGTGTGGAAGACACTAACCATTTTTATTTATGCATGAACAATTTTCAGTCAAACAGAATAATCCAAAAAAAAGTTTTTTTTTTGCATGTTGGCAACTGTAAATAGTTATAAGTCCATTATACATCTTTTCCATGTCTTTGGCTTTCCTTTGAAGAGTTGATTTCAACATTGTGTTAGTACATTTCCTTTTAAGACATGGTGTGATAACCTAGTTAACCATGATGCCTAAAGTTCAATCTTTGCGACTCCTAGTTTTATAATTAATTTGTTCATGTTTACTGTTAGTACACAATAGACAGTTGTAAGTCTGTTCGTTCTCCACAATTTAAGCCCAGTGGGATTCATTTGATGGGTTGTGTTAGTTATAAAGGCCTTTCTTTGGTTCTTGGCAGCTTAATCCTTTAGGCATAGTGGTTATTCGACACACCTTTTATTGATTTGAAGTTTCCTGTTGAACTCTGATATGCAAGGGAAGTGACATGTATGTGCATGTCTATGAAAGAGTTTGTGTAACTGATGGGTTTTTTTGACCATTTAGTTCCATCCTTTAAGTCAATAAGGTTTTGAAATGTGTAGACAGATTTAGAAAGAAAGAAACTCTAGATCTTTCATTTGATATATATGAAGAGTTTTGCTGTCATTGTAATAATCTATTGGGTTCGTTAATGTGTCCACTTCACATACAATTCATGAGTTGCTGATGAAAAAATATGCATAACAGTACTTTTCTTCTTTTATCAGAATTTAAAGCTCATATAGGATATAAGAATAAGAATGCATGTATCTAATTATATAAAGGCCTCCTACCTTTCCATTTCTCAATGAAAAAAAACAACTTCTTAAGGCCCTTTAAATTATAATGAACAGAAACAATTTCATGTCCACAAATCAGAATTTAAAATCTCCTATTTCAACTCATTTACTTCTAATTTCTATATCAATTCAGAATCCCTTTTCCACTACCCATTCATAATTATTTCTAAGCATCAAATTCATACTAAAATGCCACTCTATAATTCAAACTTAAAGCCTAAAAGGTAGAAGGTTCATTCAGTTTTCAAGCAAGAAAGGTTAGTAGTGTTTGTGTTCTCCCATGCACTTTTTAACATTTCATCCTTTATTAATTACTTGGCTTATGGTAAATTGGCAGCTAGCACTTTCTAGAATTTTCTCCATCTTTCCAGCACTTACATGGTGAAATTTGTGTCAAATTATTTCTAAAAGCAAGCTTGCCAATGGAAGTGTTTTGCTGCCCAAACTTGAGAGGTTGCCCAAAATTATCTTGCCCAAAAAAATAGCAGCACATCTTATCAAACATACTGGCTCAAAGCTGCTTCTTTCGTATTCTGGAATACTATATTATGTTACTATTTTCCACCACTGTCATTTTCTTTCTTACTAGCACTACTTGACAGACTTGGTATTAAAACAAGAAACTGATAAGCTTATGGAGCTCAATTTGCATTTGGTTCATATGGGGAAATGTGAGTACATAGCTATTCAGAAATATGTATTTTTTTGTTAGTGCAATAGATTTTCTGACTAGGTGCAGATATCTGTGTCAATTTTCAATTAACCAACATTGCTAATTGAATCAGATTTAAAGGTTTATATTGCAGCCAGGAAGTAGCCATTAAAGTTCTCAACGCATATCAATGGATGATTCTGGAGGTATATAATTAATCTTCTTATATTACTATCATTAGGCTGTCCAAATAGTTTACATTATCTTATTGGGCTTTTGAACACCCATTGTTTGTTGCATATATATATATATATATATATATAATTCGTCTTCTTATATTACTATCATTTTGTTGTTATTGGCATACTAGGATATCCCCTTTGAGTTGGGGCTGCTCTTTGAGCTGTGTAGCTAAGTTCATATGCATCTAATCACATAGGGGAAGTCATTTTCGTATGCTGATTGGGACACTGACAGCAGTCATAATTTTGTGCATAATTTGGGCTATACATGTCGGATTTGGGAGCTTTTTTTTTTTTTTTGGTTAGAAACCTAAGACACAAGGTCATCAGCTGTAAAAAATTCAGGTTTTAATCCTTTTTAATTTAATATCAGTTTTTATTTAAAGTCAGGCCTTTTTTGCACAATTCCTCTTTGGGTCAGGTGATAACTTGAGCTACCCTATCCCTATCCACACACCGTTTGTGACATTTGAAAGCTGACATGTGACTCTACTATGCGTAAAAAATGCAAGTTTTAACTCTTTGCCAATCAATAGCAGAATTTTGTTTAAACCAATGCTGTTTTTGCATAATTACTTTTCTGGCAGCACTTACTATTTTACTCATCAATTGGGCCACACAAGGTGGAATCACATACAGTCAGTTGCCTTGGAAAGCTAATATGTAGGCTTGTCACTCATAAAAATTTCAAAGTCTTAGTCTCTTCCATTCACTACCAGTTTTCATTGAAAGTAGGGCTTAATTTTGCTTATCATGTTTCAACTCATAGGAATCTTTCATATGGCTAGTCATATTTTGGGATCAAGAATTGAAATGCATAATTGTGAGATGATAAAATTTCTTAGGATTATTCTATTTTATATCTTTGGTACTAATTAGTAGCTAGATGTGATAATTTAGTATTAACTTGAATTATTATCATTGTGATTTTGCAGTAGAGAACATTTGGCTTTATTTGATTCACCCTTCTATTCCTTATCTCCAAGCATAATTACAAGTTTAATTTCATTATCCTTGAATAACTTGATTTTGGATGGTCTTTTAGATGTTATTTCATTTAAGCTTTTTCAGTTTTTGATATTAAGTTAGCTGTTGTGCTAGGATAGCTTTTTGTGTTTTGAAAGTGTCTAATCTGACTTTTACTTCAGCTCTCTAGTTTACAGGGTGGTTCATTTTCATTAAGCTTAGGACACGCCCTTTTTCCAAATTCTTATTTCATGCAGGAAGGACGAACTGGTTCCGCACTGCAGAGAGAGTTCACACAAGAAGTCAAGAAGTAGCCATTAAAGTTCTCAATGCTGAGCATGTAAATTCAGATTTGCAAAGAGACTTCATACAAGAAGTCTATATCACGAGGTTTGTTGTATTAGAATTTGCACATTTTGATCATTTGAAGTCTATCTACTTGTTTATTGAGATAGGGTTTTTGCATCTCAGAACTCAATTATAGAAATTTATTTGTCTTAGTAGAGCTTTTGTTTTATTTTTTTTTTTCTAACACTTAAATACAACTATATATCTTGACCATTTCAAAAGTTATTCTCATTAAGGTGGTTAAACTCCTATCTAGTAAGAGTGTAGAACCAAGGTGAATGAGTAACTAGATCATACAATTTTTGTAGTGTCTAAATCAATGGGCTTCTGATTCTGATATGGTGAGAATAGTTATACTGTATTACTTCCCCTATAGTTACTTTATTGAGTCTAAGAGGTGTCATTCTCCTTCACATGCATGACCATCACTGAACAACAATATATAGCTGCTTGTCTTTAAATAATTCACTTTATATTTTGGTTAATTGCTATTACTGTTTTGTGCTTATTGAATGACATTTTTTACTGCTCACGCCTCATGGTAACAAGCCTTCACGAATGACCAAAATAACTATGAGTGGTGGACCCATTTTTCCTTAACTGTGAATTGTGTGTGTTTGGGGGCGGGGGTTTGTGTGGGTGTGTGTGTGTGTGTGTGTGTGTGTGTGAGCTGGCTTCACTGCTATGTTATTTGTTTCCTCTTTGATTCCAACCAAAGACCTTTCTCTTTGTTTTAGAAATGGAGATAGAGCAAGCCACTGCTTATGGAAATGGTGTTGCCAACTATGAGATGGTACTTTCAGAAGGAAGAGCTAAGAGAGGAATGTATCTTGTGTGGGAAGATTTTATTATTGTAGTTCCAAATTTTGGGAATGGACACGCTGGGAGATTGCTTAATGGCTTGAGCGGATATGCTTCACTTAACAAAATCATGGCTATCATGGGTCCTTTCTGAAGCTGCAGGTTAATAATAGAAAAGCTTTCTTATTATACTGACTTTTCTTTTAGTTGCTTTTGCAGCAGGTTTTGTTCAATCAGTCTTTTAAGAGGTGGGCTTCTTTTGGATTTAAACATCTCTTTTTATTTTTTGTTTTTGTCTTCTTGTTTCCAAGTTCATTATGAAAGAAGACATCTCTGTTTAGAATGGCAATGGCAGTGCTTTTGCTTACGATAACAATGGCAGTGCTTTTGTCTTCATGTTTCCAAGTTCATCTGTATACTTTATTTTATTTTGAAACTTCTCCCAAGCTAAAATTTTTTTCTCACTTCAGTTCCTCTTGAACCAGAGTAATAGAAGATTACAAAAACCAAATGTTGTTGTGATGAAGATACATAATTTTATAAGTTGTTGTGCATAGTTTGAAAGCTTGTTGTCCATAATTTGTTAAGATGGACATATGGTTGACGGATTGGCAAAGGAAGTCAGATGCCGACCGAAGCATCAGAGCGGCCATGCTTGAATCCATGTTGCACACAGGAGGCTCAGTTAGCTTCAATCAACACAAGCAGAAGATGGTAATAGAAATTTTCTTATGTAATTGTATTTATTTTTATTGTATATTCTAATAGATGTTAATTACAAGAAGCTAAGCTTAAGCATGAGGTTTCCTATTTAGATGTGTACGATCGTACACATAAGAAGTCTGGGGAACATGTCTCTGAGCATGCAAAGAATTATAACAAGTCGAAGCAAATGGATGAAATAATGGAGATGATGATGATGATGACATGGATTTACATTAGTTGTGTTAGTTTTGTTGAACGTGTTCAAACTTGTCTGGATTTGTTTGGATTTAATGTGTAATATTATAGCTTATTAATACAATGGTGACATTGTAATGCTTCGTATAATTTACTTGTTGAATTTGTCAATTCTGAATAAACTATATTTATTTGTTGGATTTGTCTATTATGAATGAACTTTCTATAAAGGTGTAATTTGGCAAAAAAATAAAATAAAAATTGTTTATTAATTTTGGTCTTGTTAGCTACGGATTTAATACTACTTCACTATCTATTTTTACAATAGTTTTGAATTCGCTAAGGATTTGCTACGGTTTTCCATTAAATTCTTCCAAATCTAACATTAGGTATACTTTAACTTCGGATTAATTACAAATTTTCAAGGGATTTCATTTAATTTGCTTCCAAAATGTTACGGATTAATTATAGATTAGCCAGGAGTCTCGTCATGGATTAGCTACGAATTAGTTTCGAAGTACCCAGTTTTGAGTTTTAAATTTGCTAGGGATTAGTTTCGATTTAGTTGCATAAGTGTTATAGTTAAATACAGATTGATTACGGAATTGGCTACGGAAATTTTCAAGTTATATTGCTAAGGACATGTAACTCATTGTTTATGAAAATTAACAATTGATTCGCTACATATTGGCTATAAAATAACTACGAAAATATTATGTAGTGAATTAGCGACTTGTTTTATGCTGCGGTATTATCTATAGTAATTCCGTAGCAATTTTGTAGTTAAATAGTTTAACTACGGAATTACTATGGATTTTGTCATTTCTATTTCGTAGTTAATTTGTAAAATTCTTGTAGTGTGAAGACAAGATTAGAAGTCTGAAAGACTTTTAAAAAACAAGATTTCTAAACATATTGTATCAAGATAACAACAAACAAGCCAAGATAAATTATTTTGAAAAAAGTCAAGACTTGAGAAAGTTAGTTGAGTAAGTTGAGAAAGTTTGAGTTGAGAAAAGTCACGCTGAACTTTCTCAAGTTATTAGTAGACAAAGTGTACTAGAATGATAAATCATTCAAAAGTAGTTGTTGTAATGACTAGTATTTGTCCAGAGGATAATAGACTATTCCAAAGCTCCAATGACTGGATTTTAAAGATTTGGTACGATAGGTTGAGTATCTTTCTCATGAAAATAGATTTACAAAAGGAAAGGGGGATACTACCTTATTTAGAAAAATTCTTGAAAATAATCATTTAATAGTTTAAATATATGTTGATGATATAGTATTTGGATCTACTAATAAAAAATTATGCGGAGAATTTTCTGATTCGATAAAAAGTGAGTTTGAAATGAGCATGATGGGAAAATTAAAGTTTTTCCTTGGCCTGCAAATCAAATAATACAAATCTAGAATTTTTATTTATCAAGAAAAATATACTAAAAAGACTTGTTGAGAAAGTTTAATATGAAAAATGCAAAGCCAATGAGAATATCAATGCATCCATCAATAGTCATTGACAAAGACGAGAAAGGTAAATCAGTCAATGAGAAACTTTATCGTGGTATGATTGGTTCACTTCTCTACTTGATTGCTAGTAGACTTGATATTATTTTTAGTGTGCGTTTATGTGCACGTTTTCAAGCTAATCCTAATGAGTCTCATCTCAAAGTTGTGAAGAGAATCTTTAGATATTCACTTAGAACTTTTAACTTTGGTATAAGAAGTGTTCAAGCTTTGATCTAGTAGGATATTATGATACTGATTTTGCTGGAGATAGATTAGAAAGAAAGAGTACAAGTGTGGATGTCATTTTTTAGGCAAAGCCTCGGTGACTTAGTCAAGCAAGAAACAAAAAAATTCTATTGCTCTTTCAAATGCTAAAGCTAAACATGTATCTGCTACCGGCTGCTGTTCACAACTCTTATAGATTAAACATAAACTTGAGGATTACTTACTGAGGTACAACCACATTCCCATATTTTGTGATAGTACTAGTGCTTAAACCTCTCTAAGAACCCTATACAACATTCAAAATCAAAACACATTGATATCAAACATCATTTTATTAGAGATCATGTTTAAAAAAGGGATTTTGAGCTTAAATTTGTTGATACTGATCACCAATGGATAGATATTTTTACAAAACCCCTTAGTGAAGAAAGATTCCATTTTATAAGAGAAAACTTGAACATAACTATTGTCAAATGATTAAATTTGTTTGTTTGATTATTTTTGATATTGTGTGTTGTGATTCCATAAAAATTTGTATATTCTATATGATTTGAAAAATTTTTTAGAGATGAGAAAGTTATTTGAGAATATTAGAAAAGAATGGGTACTTGAGAAAGTTAGTTCCTAAGAGATGAGAAAATTGGTGAGAAAGTTGCCTAAAATCCCTTTTGTCCAAACTTTCTCAAGTCACGCATTTCAAATCCTGATAACAGTTAGTTGCTGAGTCAATTTTTCTCTCTATGCAATCCTGTAACTTACACTCCAACAGTACAATCTTGAGTCTAATGGTAATATTTCAACTCTTATAAATCAATTTTTCATCTACCCACTATAGATTTTACTTTATCCCTCAAAAGCTTCTCACTATCCTCTGTTCTATCTCCCTCTTATCCTGCTTCTTCACTCTCATACTTTTCAAACTTTTATCTTGAGCTCATTCAACCGTGAAAATCAAGAAATTAGCTCAGAAAAAGAAGCCAACTGAGCAAGAAACCTCATCCGAGACAAAAACATGTTGTGGTTTTTGCCATGGCTGAATATGAAGCTGAGGATACTTTGTGGTTTTTGCCATGGCTGAATCTGAAGCTGAGGATACTCCTCAAGTTGAACTTGCTCCATCTGAACCTACTCCTGTACAACCAGCAAAGCAAGCTAAACCCTTAAAGAGGAGGAAATCAGCTCGCATTTTGTCTGGAGCTTGTACCTCTACCATTCTAAGAAAAAGAGCCCAAGTTGAAGAGCCCAATGTCATTTTTGAGGAAGAAGAAACTGCCCCTGCAGAAACTAAAGGAGTTTCTTTCTTTGAAACCATGGAGATTAAAGATAGATACGAATATTAGTTCAAAGAAAAGAAAATAGTCCCTGGAAGGAGTATCTGGCTCACTAATATGGCTAAAGAGGGAATGGATGATAGAGAAGAAGTCTCAAAGCTTGGGTGTAGAAAATTTCTCAAGATCAATGACCGTGTGTACCCAAGACTGGTGAAAAGCTTCTATGCTGCTGTGAAGATTGCAGATAAACCCCCTTCTCTTTCTTGTAAGCTAAATGGCATTCCCATCACTGTGAATGCTAAAGTGCTGGCTCAACTTACTAGTGTGAAAGACAAAGGAAGCTGTATCTATGACAACGATGCTTGGCGGGTTAGATATGGCATCTGGGAGAAAGATGTCCTTGACACTTTATTCAAAGATGAAGAACCTCCTCACACTATTGACAGGCTTAATTCTATGGCCAAGTTCTTTCACTCTTTATCCTGCTACATCATTTTACTAAGATCTGGAAGCACTGAGAAGATTTTGGTGCCTGACATGGTGATCATGTATCACCTCAAGGAGATGAAGAAGCTGAATCTTCACTACTTGGTGCTGAATTACATGATTGTTGCTATAAGCAATCCTAATAAATCAGCAAGCCTACCCTATGGGATGCTTTTGACCAAGATTTTCATGCACTTCAATCTGGACTTGAGTGAAGAAGAATCTGAGAAAGAAAGTCCTGTCTTCTCAAACAAAAACTTGAAGTTGATGCACCTGGAAAAGCATGAACCAGTTGAGAAAGGTCCAAAAGACAAAACCAAGAAGAAGCATGATAAGGCTCAAAAGCCTCAAGAGGAAAAAGAAGAGAAGAAGGAAGAGGAAGAGGAGAAGAAAGAGAAACCTAAAAAGAAAAAGAAATGCAAGGAAGGAGGAAGCAAAGAAGAGAAAAAGAAAAAAAGAAAGTCACTTGAGAAAGGTGTTGGTGAACCTTCTCAAGTCACTGATCAACCTGCGCCTACATCAGAGCAACCTTCTTAAGTTGCTGAACAGCCTTCTAAGGTCCCTGATCAACCTTCTTAGGAGATAGAACAATCCTCTTAAGGCATTCTTGAAAGCTGAACAAGTGAGAACAGTGCATGAAAAAGACATTCCTGTGGGATATGTCATAATTGAATTTTATCACACTTAATTGTTGGATTTGATTAATGATTTTAAGGGCTGTTTAGTGTGTAATTAATGGTTTTTGGTCTAAATTGGACTTTGGGGTTTTTAATTGGATTTAATTGATTTTCGTGCTAATTTTTCAGATTTACATTGTTCTAGTATTTTGATCATAAATTTTGTTCTAGGTATCTGATTAACCTCATTCTTGTTTCTTTTTGCAGATAACTCAAAGAACTACAAATGGTATTAGAGGCTTCAAGGCCAAATTTGGACAAGAAGGTAGTCAAAATTGGAGCCAAAGTCAGTCACGGAATTTTGAAGTTATGTTTAGTTAATTAGGCGTAACTTTGTAATTAGGAGTCCAAATTACCTAGGACCAAAGCCATTAGTTATGTTTTAATTTGGGCCGGTTTTGGAGCCCCTGACCGGGTTTAGTTTTAGGTTAAGTCAACAGATTAGGGAAACACAGAAAGACGGCTTGACATTGGGGAAATTTTGGAGGAAGAACACCTCTCTTCTTTTCTCTCTTCTGTTCATCTTTTTCTTTTTTTTCTTTCTTTTTCGTTTTTTTGTTTGTGCCCAGCCATGGTAGGATAACTTTCCATTCAATCAACCCATGAGTTGAGGATTCTGCTGTTGAATCCACAGGACCCGTGCTCTCCATGAACTGAATGCGTTTCTCTTCTCCTTTTACTCGAATTGAGCAACACGATTGTGTACATTGAATATGAGCAGACGAGATTTGTCCATGATTTTCTGTATTTTGATCATTCAGGGGAAAGGATTAAATGTTGGATTTAATATTTAGGTTGATTAACCCAAGGGATTTAAAATCAAAACAGGTTGAAGTGAATACTATGCGATAGCATGAGTGAACGTGCCAAGTGTTTGATTAAATGCTAGGTAATTGTCTAGTAGAGAGGGTTCCTATATGAATGCAGGGATTCCAATTTGTTTAGGGTTAACTACGAAATTCAGTAATTATTTGTCCAGTGACGGATGTCCTTGAAATCTCAACTCTGAGTTGATTGCTTTTAAATTGTTAATTTCGTTTTATCTCTTGCTTTAATTTTAATCGAATTAAAACCCCTCTGTTTATTGTTCTATTTTCAATTGAGTGATTTAGTCCTAAGCAAAAATCCTTGGGAGACGATTTAGGTTGCCCTATATTACAAATTTCTTTATAAGCCTGGTTAATTTGAGTGAGTTCGACAATTCACGTCAATCCGATGCTGAACACTTTGGAAGCAGAGTTAAGAAGCTTACTGTTGACTCTTCTCAATCCTATATGTATGTGAATCATGATATGGCTATTGCTAGTATCATAGCCCAACTCTCATAGGAAAGAAGCTTACTCTATGAAGAATCTTTGATCTCTCCCACTCCACAAGAAGAAGAAGAAAAACAAGAAGAAAGAAAAAGAGAAAAAAAAGAAAAAGAAAAAAAAGTAGCTGAAGCTGAGAAAGATGAGTCCAGAGAAGCATCTGAACCTTCTCAACCTAAAACTGAGAAGACAATTGAGAAAGAAACTTCTGATGCTGAATAAGGACAGCTAGAGTAACAAGGTATGGAATTACCACTACTAAGCCCAAGACCTGGAACTCCTCACTTGAAGTCTCCAATCTTTGATGTGACTGCCCCTGGAGCTGCTCAAAAAAATCAACTTGAGAGCAATACTTGCACTGTTGTGCTTGAAGGCATTCAAATTGAGCCTTCAACATCTCCAAAAAAGCAATTTTCTATTGGTTCTTTCTTGAATCAATTGGAGGAGGAGCAAATCAAGCTGAATCAAGAAGGGCAAGACTATAAGGATGGAAGGAAGTGAAACTTATCAGGGTACCACTCAACCTAAGCCAGCTCCCTCAAAACCAGTCTTGAAGACCTACCACTCCACAAAGAATGAGCTGAAAAGGCTCAACTCTCAAGTTAAGAAGCTGCAAAAAGATCAAGAGACACTGAGAAAAGAGATGCATGAAGGTTTGAAGGAGATTCATTCAACCATTTATGAGTTTATGGACAGATTCCTGCCGTTTGAGGAATGGTGGCAAGGGAAGTATGAAAATAAGTTGTAACCTGACACTGTTAAAAGACCCCGTTTCCTTTATCTTGCTACCAGACCTATTCTCATTGTTTCTCTATCTCTTTCATCCTCGGATAAATCACTCTCTCATGAACCTCCTGCCTCTTAACTGTTCTGTGTTGATTGACACCCTTCTCATCCCTATCTTTTTTTTTTTTGTGATTGATTGATGACAAAAGGGGGAGTAGTAAAGTTTGAAAATTTCTAAGTTTTTGTATTGACAAAAGGGGAGTATCTAAACGTTTTTTGTGATTTTTTTTGTATGATCATTCTGAGTGGGAGCTAATGAATTTTATTACAAAATTTATTTGTGCTTTGATAATTATATCCTTCATATCTTTTATGCTCTGATGCCTATTCATTTTATCATATATCAATGCTTTAATGCCTAATCATTTTTATCAATGCTCTAAACTACTAAGCTGTTTGATGCATATTGAGATTACTGTTCTTTGTTAATGATATTGAATTCATAAGTGAACTTTCTCAAGTGGTATGCTCTGACTTTTCCCATCCTGCAAAGCAAGAATGGTAAACACTCTCAACTTATACAGTTTAGCTAAATTTTCAAATAGTTTTGTTATCATAAAAAGGGGGGAGATTGTAAGGGAGTTTGAAAGCTCCAAAACCCTCCGAAGATAATTCTTTCTATTTGTTTTGATGATTAACAAAATATATTGAAATATCGATTTATTACTCTAAAATTCTTAAGTGGATTAATGTGTTCTTGTGAGATTTTCTTTAAAGATTTAATGTGCAGACCTTAAAATGATTGATGAGAAAGATCATTGGATGGCTGAAGTATTAGCAAAAATTAATGAGAAGACTCAAGAAAGACTTAAGAAAGTTGATCTCAAAAGTCAAAATTCAAAACTTGAGAAAGGTCAAAGCTGAACATAATAAAGCTTGAAGATTTCATGAAGACAAAATTAGAAGTCTGAAAGACTTTCAAAGAGCAAAATTTCTAAACATATTGTTTCAAGACAACAACAAACAAGCTAAGAGAAATTATTTTGGAAAGAGCAAAGACTTGAGAAAGTTAGTTGAGTAAGTTGAGAAAGTTAGAGTTGAGAAGAGTCACGTTGAACCTTCTCAAGTTACTACTAGACAAAGTGTACCAGAATGCTGAGTCATCCAAAAGTAGCTGTTGTAACGGCTAGTATTTGTCCATAGGATAACAAACTATTCCAAAGATCCAATGGCTAGTTTTTAAAGATTATATAAAGCTCCAAACTCAAACTGTCAGAGGTTAGAAGATTTTACAAGGCTTTAAGTAAAAAGTTTCTTAGTGAACCTCGAAGATCACTCTTCTCATCTATTCTGAACCTACCTAAGAGAGCTTAGCTTACCTAAAATCATTGTGTAAGTAGATACATTGCTTTGTAACTTATGTAAATCCACTCCGTGAGTGTTTTTTAGAGCAACCCATTACAAAATACTTATTGTAACACCTGATCTTGTGAGATCCAAAGTGAGCTAGTAGGTTATGCTAGTCACTGCATTATTATTTTAGCTTGCTGAGGTTGTGACTCAAAGACTACTTAGATTTTACTCGCTTTGTTTTAGCCTGGAGATGTTGTGATTCAAAGAATAGTCTTGTATTAGCATGGAGAGGCTACGGCTCAAAGAATACTCTGTTTTATAGTGAAAAATCTCAGCGAAGAGCTAGGGACTGGACATAGCCCACGTGGTTTGGGGTGAACCAGTATAAATTTTGGTGTTAAGCTTTTCTCTCCCTTATCTCATACTTTAGTTTTAGTTCTGAGCTCATTTCATGTTCATTGAGTGATTTTGTTTCGACTAAAGTTTATCTACTTCTTTAAAATCAACTCAACCAACTCAAATATTTGAAACTTAAGCTTTTGCGAGTTCAAATATGATATAAATCATTTTTAAAGTGTTAAATTTGATTTATAAGTTTCAAAACTTGTCTTGAAAGATAGCTGGTACTGATTTACATTAATACTGCATTTTTAGGATTACTTGAGAAAGTTGAATTTTCTCAACTTTAACCTATGCTGTATTTGAACTTTCTTAACTCTAAGTATTCATACTTGATAAAGTTTTGAGAAAGGTGATTGTATTTGCAGTGAATTTCAAAATTCAAAGGAACATAATTCAACCATTTTCTTGTGCTTTTGCCAACTTCGCGACTAACCTCCCTTCAAAAATTAGATATTGCATGTCATACCAAGCTGAACAAGCGATGATGGGCCAAATGCTTCCTACCTCTCTACTCTACTCACCTTCAATTGATGTTCTCTGCTTGAACAATACTGTCATGAGAAGAATGGTGAAGTTTAGCCCCAAATTGCTCACATCACCACCACCATACAAGTTGTAGATGAACGGGAAATTTTTCACGACTTGCGATTGTTGACAGGTACTTTCGATGTCTCCAGTATCAATTTATGTTTATTATTATTGGTACTTATTTATCTCTTTCCATCGTATGAAAAAAGATTGCAAGTTTTGAATTCACTTTCTCTTCTTAAATTATAAGATCGAAGAACTAATTATTCTGTTTGGTTTAACATTTGACTCACCTTATTGATTTAATGTGTCAAATTCTTAGCTTGTGCATGGAGCAGCAGTATTGTGATTGTTTATTTGATCCATGTATTGAGTCACAACTCTATCCCTTCGAATTTCATGATGGGCTGTCATTGGACAATTATCAATCTATCATTAAAGCAAAAGATTAACCAAATATGTTAATTAAGTGATGTGAATAACATAAAGATACTACTGCTTTAAATTCCAAATCTAACCGTGAAGGACTCATTTACAGGAAGGGTTGGTCCAATTTTAAATGGAGATTCTGATATCTTGCATGATAAATAAGACAAGAAGAATGGAGAAAAAACAAACAAATAAAGCACAAAATAAAGAAAGGAAAATCATATAATAAATGCTAGACTAGATTCCAACAAAAAAAAATGCCAGGGGAGAAAAGTGAAGTTTCTATTTTTTTTTCAAAGTACTGAAAATGCATAATTATGTATTTTATGCAGTTTTGCTTTATAAAAGCTGTCATCTCCTATAATAAGAGGTTACGTTGTCTTTAAGAAAATTCTTTGTAAACATTAGCCATAGTCATTAGAAGCAAATTGAGCATAATGATACTATTCATATAATTAAGAATTTTATTAGACACTTGAATTCATACTCGAAATATGACAAGTCTATCACACTAAAGTTTATAAATTTAATATATAAAATACTAATTTAAATATAAAAATAGAAGTATACACAAATAAAATTTGAAATTTAATTCATAAAATACTAACTAAAAATAAAAAAATGCAGATAAAAGACTAGTCATCCATTAAAATAAATCATGGATGTATTTGATAATTTTAATAATTTTTTAATAGATCCTCAATGAATTATAATTTATTTTTTATTCATCTATTAATAATCTTACTCAAAATCCATTCATTCCATTCATTTGCCATCCCTTCTCACAAATCAAAATGGATTCTTTCTAGAGAGAGTTGCTAAATGTTTAAAAGAAACAAATTATGAATTTACGCTCCCAACAACCTTGTCAAGCTTAGATTCATGGAATTTCATTTTGGATGGAGTAAAACAATATTAGATTCTTATCCATTTGTGTCTTTTTGCTAGGTTTTTAGTTTTTGGGTTGTTTTTTAAACTCCTCATAATATTGGTTTTTGTTTTGGAAGGCGATTACATACTTGAATTCTTTTATAAATGAAAGAACTTTTCTGTATAAAATTATAAATATTGATAAATAAATTTAATTTATTAAATTAATAGGTTATTGGTTGTTATTAAAAAATTAAATAAAAAATAAATCAATAATATTATGCTATGTTATAAAGATACAGGTATTCATATTATAAACTTTGGTACTATAAGAATCTCCATTTATATATATTAATTTTTTAAAATATTTTATTTACTTAAATACCCTTAACTAAAAACATTATTTCAAGTCAACATTGCTCCCACTTTTTGATTTTACTATTTACTTTTTAAAAAATTAAAATTAAAAGTAAATAATTAATAGAGAATAGGGATTACATAATTCCGTACCTTTGTTTTGTTTTTAAAAATTAAAAATTTCATCAAAATATATCAGGAATTTATTTTCCAAGAAAAACATATTTAAAATGTATTTTCTGACTCTTTATTTTCATAAATAGTAATTCAATTGGAATATATAAATATCTTGAGTGTGTTCTTAAATATTTATTAACTAGGCCATTAACTTGCGCAATACGAGGGCGCTTGGATAGCAATATTTATAATTATTTCTTTAGTAAAACTTTTTTTTAGTTATTAAAAAATATATCATTTATTAATTTTTATTCTTTAAAAATTAATTTTATCAATTCAATATCTTAAGTTTCAAGTTATTCATAAATTTCATTCTTTTATTCATTTTAATTTTATCAATTTGGTCCTTTGTTGTAAATTTGAAGTTTGATAGATTAAATGATAAAATTAATCTGTAAAGGACTAATAAATTGATAAATTATATATCTTTCATAAATTAAAAATAAGTTTTACTCTTATTTTTAAATATAATTTATATATATTTTTATAAGTGCTTGCATATTAATACTTAGTTTATTTCTTTCAATATAATTTATGAATTTTTTAATCGATTAGCTTATGAACTAAATATATCTGAATACTTGCATATTAATATTTTTTGAATAGTTTTAATAAAATTTATACGTTATTTTTTTTATGATAGCTTAAGTTATGAATTACATATGCGTCGGTATATTTCATTTTTTACTTTTGGTTCATGTGTTGTAGTTAATACAATGCCTCCACATACTTTTGCCTTTTGCCTTTTGCCTTTTGCCTTCTGGATAATAATCTGTGTGTGTGTGTTTTTCTTTATAAAAAAGGAACTCTTTTGGCTATGACAGTGTGCATTGGATTATGCTATATAAAGGCAACCTATCCATGAAAAAGAACTTAATCTGAAAAAAATAGTAAGAGGATAATGGAATGAAGACCTGAAAGAGTGACCATATGAATTGATCTCAAGGGCTATAAATCCTAGCCATGACAGTGGTTTTGTCAATGAAAACCCACCATCCAATACCAGTTCATTGGTTATTTGGTGAGAATGCTCATTGACATTGTTCTCGTCAGCTTGTGGCTCTGTAAGATCTGGTTGCTGAATGACGATAGTCATCTTTTGGTATATGCTATATAATATGGGCAGCAACAGAAGCCAAAATGCTAAGAAAGGACAATCCTATGAAAAGGGCGTGACTGGACAGATGGTGGAAGGGGGTATATATTGATCAATCAAGAAACTAAGCACTTGCCGTGGAATTGGAAGCTTAAAGTCTGCAAAACTCAAAATAAAAATGAGATTTTAATATTCAATGTTGTGCATTCTATGGTCCCATTTTTTGTTACTTCCTTTTCAGTTTTATGTAGAGGTCTCCATGTAGCCTCATGCCTCCTAGCCCACTGCTAGCACATCATTTTCTTGAAAAACCTATTGTATTCTTATATTACGGCCATAGAAACGTGGAGCTTAGGCTTTTTAATCATGCTTGGGCGTTTCTTCAAACACAGGATCAAAGTTGTATAGAAAGAAAAAAGCTGGAGTCTAACCCGATTCCGTATCATTAATCTTAACCAATAGAATCACTGTGGGTCGCTAAAAAGGTAAAACTGTAAAAGAGCTATATATCAAATATTGTAATTAAGTGGATGGGATAAAACTCAGACCATGCAAGTGCAGGGGGAATTAAGGGGATGGGATAAAGTTAAAACCATACTCGCCGGTTTAATTTTTCTGTGATTCCTTCCTTTATTTTTTGTTTAAAAAAAATCTCATTTGCTTCTTTCAAGAACCGCTCGCTTTTCTCTGCAAAATTTCAATATCCCATGAGAAGAGAAGAGGAAGAAAAAAGCTTGGTTCCTACCTTGCTCTTCCATGGCTGTCACTGGTGCTACCTCCAACCATTCCCCTCGCATCGCACAACACTATCCCTTGTTTCTTCGCCCTGGAACCAGATTGTCTGCAGTGAATTGACCCTTGCTGCTCCTTTTCTCGCCATCGTAGTCGACGACCATGAACCTTCTCCGCTGCCGACAATGAATTGGAAAGCTACGATTGAGGGGAGCTCCTCAACAACATGATGAATTCAACAAGTTGTCATCTATGCTTGCTGGCATCAACAAAATTGTAGGCGCAGAAGCCATATCCACTAATGCCACCTTATTCATCCTTTGAAAATCCATGCAAGGGAAGGCGGAAAGCCAAGTGTAATCACAACACTCTGAAGGCGAAAAGGCAGGATATGGGGGACGCAGTGTCATTACAGCTAGCCATCCACGTCAGAAATAGAAGCACATTGGAGATGTACATCAGATCCACGTCACATAGAATGTTTGGGAGAAGCCAAATCAGCAATAGTGCTAATGTGGAAACACAAGACTTGCAAGAACTAGCTTTAATAATATGTATATAGATTTTCGGTTCTCAAAATAAATGTTTGAAATTTATAAAATATAAACAATAATTAATTAATATTTAATAACAATAAAAAATTGATATTCATAAAGAAAGGCAAATATTGAAATAATGTCAATAACAAAGAATAAAGTAAAAAAAAATTCATAAAATTTACAGGTACATGGACTCGTATGCTATCAACTTTGAAATCAATAATGTAACTTATGATTTTAAATCAAAAATAAAATTTTTGCTGCAGAAAATTGTTAGCATAGATACCAATAATCTAGCTTCGGAATTCAATCTGGGAAGGGAATTGCTTCCTTAAGTTCTAATGTTACATATTGTGTAAAATGACCAACACGAATTCAAATCAAACAAACAAAGAACATAAATTAAAATAAACATTGTACAAAGAAAGTGAAAGAACACTTTTAAGCATCCAATATTTCCTTCTGAGTGATTGTGAGAAGTTTTGGAATTGAAGCCTCTTCGTTCGTAGTTCCTGTAAACACTTAATTTGTCCTATTCTTTTTATTTCATTTTTTTATATGTGTTTTTAATAATTAAAAAAAAGAAAGACAATTAACAATGCTGAAAAGAATTGAAAGTAAAAAATGAAAAATATAACAATATAATAATGTCTGTTTACACAAAAGGCAACAGAAGTTATCTCATAAAGAAAACTATATCATTATTATTTTCAGTATAAAAAAAATTAAGTTTATTAAACGGTTTAAATGGATTGAATCTTATAAGATATTCTGGTTAAAAAAAAAAAGCCAACAAAAGTTATTAAGAGAAAGAGACAAAAACAATAATTAAAAAAATGAAAAAATGGCCTAAAAGAAGGAGCAAAGTGACGTTGAAGGAAGAGGATAGATCAGAAATTTAAAAAGTAACATGGAGAAGGATTGGAGGGCAGATAAGGTCTGGCATAGGCTCTGCTCATGCCTTGCTTCGGCCCTCACTTATGGTAATATGCACACACTGCACACAAGGTTAAGCAGGAAAAATAAGGCCAAATCCGTGAAAAAGAAAAAAAAATAAAATGAGACTAAGCAGAACAAGGAAAATGGCCATAATGCAGGGGAATGGGGGAATCAAGAATACAAACTTAAAACATGTGAAAAGAAATCATAGGGCGACACACCAAGACCATGATACTATTGAGCAAAGGGAGGATGTTGTAGACGGAGCTAAAGTTGAGAGATGTTTAAGTCTCACTGCCACAACCGTCTCCGGAAGGTACTGCAAAGGGATGGCGGGAGAAATTAAAAAAGAAAATGAAGTCGCCATCAATTTTTATTTATTAGAGAAAATAATTAAAAAACCATTAAAATAAAAACAAAAGAAAAATGATCTAAGAACCAGATCAAGTTCGAGAGTCTAATTATGTACAGGAAAGGGTAGGAACTTAAATCTATTACACCCCTAATACATTCCTCCTAAAACGGTTACCCTAAGTTAATTACGCAAATCATTTGTAAACTTAAAATATTTAAATTACCCCTTAAAAGTAAAAAATGAAACTAAAATAATATGAGAAATTAACCAAAAATGCTTATAATATTGGTTTGTCCGAAGTGTCTACGTATTCTCAAAGTAGGGAATCAAAACTCTGTAATTCGTTTAGAAAGTAGTTGTGGGTTAGTATATTTTAATTAATAATATGACTGATTATTAAATATTATAATTCAATACTTAATTAATTTAAAATGATTTATAAAATTATTAATTTTGAAAATGTGTATTTAAGAGGGGGAAGTCTATGCTAAGCTTGACACATCACCTTTGAGTTGATAAGTTATCACAATTTAGTTGACTCAGAATTAATATAATTAATTGAAATCATTTGATTGATTGAAGAATTAAGTTTTGAAGGATCGATTTCATTAGAAATTAATGTATTTTATGGATCTTGATTAATGATATTGATTGAAAACGATTTATTGATTGATTTTAATTTTGATTTAATGTTTTAAATTGATTTGCCAAGCAATTGATTTTGAAAATAAATATTTAGGTGGTAAAAGGTCTTCGCTAAGCCTGATATATCATCTCCTCAGTTATCAAGCTGTCATAACTCAAGTGACCCATAATTATTAAAAAAATCAAAAATTTTAAAATTATTGTAATTGATTGAGAAAGTAAATCTTACAAAATTATTGTGATTGATTGCATAATTTTTTGTGATTTGATTGAATTAAAATTAATTGAGCTTATGGATTTTAATTAAAAATTAATGATTGATTGAATTAAAAATTAATGTGAATTTCTAAAAAATTAATGAGTGATTAAATTCAAAATGGTTAGTTGATTAGTCTTAATTATAATTTAATATTTGATTAATTTAAAACGATTTTGCCAGACAATTAGATTTGAAAATAAGTATTTCAGAGGTGAAAGTCTACGTTAGACTTAACAGATTACCCCTGAGTCGACAAATTATTGTAACTCAGCCAACTCTCAGTTATTTAAATTTTAAAAATTAATTTAAAATTTAAAATTTTCAAAAATGAGGCTGCAGCGACATTATTCATAGGTTAATAAGTTGTCACAACTCAATTGACCTTACTATTTATAAAATTAAACTCTAATATGGTTTCCCAATAATTTACCAAAGACTATTTATTAATTTGCAACCTTGAATTACAACATGTATCAAATATTTATATGACAATAGAAGATCCAAATAAGAATGATAGAATATCTACTCATGAATTATGTGCGTCGGAAATACTACATATCATAAACTCAAAAGTCAATGGAAAATGATTTGTCATTTTTATGAATTCTTATTTCACCTCACTTAATTTTGAAACGCTAGAACATGCACTTCATTAGAAGATCATTTTATTTTGAGTTTTTATCAATATGATGCTCTCATCTAGAAACCAAGCACTCGTGATAATCTAGCATAATATATGAACTATCCATTTTGGTTTTATTTAAATAGGATTCTAGACATCTATATGCACCAAAAGATAGCCACAGTTATCACATAAGTAATTGGACAAATTGTTAAGAAAAATAAAAACAACCCCATCAAAGGACATGGGCAGGGACGAGTGAATGACTTTTACCAAGTCTAGGATTTCAATCTCAAACCACATACCATGACTATAAGCTAAGGAATCTAGAAATATGATACCAAATAATTTGGAAAATAAGAAAGAAATTTCAGCATACGGACTCACAAGAAATCTAGTATTTTATAGAGCAACAAAATCCCTTTTTTCATAAAAAATGACCGAGTCATCATTCAAGTGATTTTCATTACCTCTTAACGTTAATTGCTATGGAAGCTTCCGAGTGGGATTTGATGGTAGCACTGCTATTGGATTATTTGCTCTCTACGTCGTTCAGTTTTGATGCTCTCTCCTTTTCTTCTCCTGTCTGACTGCGTCCCTCCCCTTTTGTTACCGTAACGCTATTTCCTCTTGCAATTGTCTCGGCCTTTCTATGTGTGTATTGTGTCTTTTAGCAATTGTCCCCTAGCCATTCTCCTTCTTCAGTTGCTCTGTGTCTCCTCCTCTCTTTCTAGTCATTCCCTAACCCCATTAAATTTCATTAATCAAATTTTTCAATCAGTACTAATTCCTCTCAATCAGTGTAAATTTCTTTTTAATCAACATTAATTTTCCATTAACCAGATTCTGATTTCCATATTAATTTCTTTCAAAATTTATCTCCCATTAATTACCAATTAAATTAATTTAATTAATTAACTGCCTCTTTTTTTTTTCTTTTTTTTATCATCTTAGAAAATTAAGCTTAGGTTTATTGAGTTGTGCTTAGTGGGCTACTCAATAAGATTGGATCACCAGTATTTTAAAGGAAATTTATTCATATTTTTCTTTTTTTTTAATTTTATTTTTTTGTTATTTTTAATTAATGGTCCGGTCAAAATACAGAGTTCACACCACATTGCCTGTCTCAATTTTTGAAATACGGTTTATATACCTGTTGAGTAATTTTATTTGACACCAATTAATTTTAAGTAGAAATCTAAGAAGAGATTTTAAGAAAGAGAAGCAGAGTGTTATCCTCTTGTCTGTTCCGATCTTATGTTTCTTTCTTTTTCTCCTTGATTTTGGTTGTCCATCATGGCGATATTTTTGTTAAGGTTTAAAAAAAGAGGGATTTTGGTTGTCCACTATGGCATATATTTTTGTTAAGGTTTGAAAAAAGACAGGACGAAAGAGCCAAGAGAATAGAAGGAGTAGAAAAAGGGTAATGCAACCGTTAAAGGTTAGGGGAGAAGGAAAACAGAAATAAAAATAGAGTTTTGTTATATCTTTTAAATTTTTTTTAATAATTCTTTTAATATTTAATAAAATAAATATCAAATAAAATAATAAAACATTTAATATCTTAAGAATATAAAAAGTATTTAGAACATACTTCATTTAATAATTAAAAAAATTATTAAAAAGAAGAATTAAGAGGATACATAATTATTCATAAAAATAATAAAAATATATGGGTAGATGGAGCGCTTATTGAGAGAGAAGGAAACTTAGTTATTTGGTAAAAAAAATAAAATAAAATAAAATAAATAAAAAGGAGAAAGGGGATAGTCACGGTCAAGTGCAGAAGAGAAAAATTAAAAGTAAGAGATGTAGGTAATTAAGGAGTATAGGGGAGAGAATATAAGAAGTAACTCTAAAAAATTTTAAAAAAAAGAGGGAAAGAAATAAAAAAGAAAGGAATGAAGCCATTAGGCCATTATCCAGGTGCAGAGGAGAGAAATTAGGAATTGGGAAAGTTGTCAACCAAAAAAAAAAGGGTAAATGAGAAAGGTGAGGCTACGGTACAGTAGAGAGAAATTAGGTAAAATGATGTGGGCAGTTATTGAGATAGAAAGGAGAGAAAAAAAAAAAAGAACAAAGACAGAAAATGGGTGAAGAACGGGACACGCAGCTTCCTTTTTTTTTTTTTTTCAAGGTTTTGATTTCTTAGTTATTCTTTGTTTGATATATAATATTAACTTATTCTGGTGCTCATTTCTATCCCTTATACTTTCTCCTTTGTTTTCATGGACTTACCTTTATGTTTTGTTGTTGTGTTATTTTGAATTGAAGCTTCTTTCAAAAAATAAAAAATATTAAGTGTATATTTAGTAAGAAGAAAAGAAATAAAATAAAATATAAATGAAAGGTTTTTTATATTTTGATCTTTAGAGATTTTGTATGTATCATTCCATTATATTCTATTTCTTTTCAATATACTAAACATGCACTTAAGAGAGATTAAAAAAAAATCAAAGTAGATGTTTATTTGAAGAATAAATCAGAGTAGCTATTTTAAGCTTTTTTTTTTCGGAATTGTTGTGATGTCATTACATCCTTAATTGAAAAAAAAAAAAACGCTTTGGTTGGTTGCTTCAATTGCATGGTTTTGTGCCATCTTCATATTTCTATATTGTTGGGGGCTTTATTGTATAGTTTTTATGTCATCTTAAATTCTATTAAGTAAATTTGATAATTTTAGTCCCTTTCAATAATTATTATCCATTTAAGCAATTTAGTAATTTCTTTTTAATTTAAAATTAACTAAGCCACAATTATTTTCTTACTTTAGAGATACAAAGACACTTCAGACAAGTTAAAATTATAAATATTTTTATTTAATTTTTTTAAAATTTATTTCTATTATTGTTTCATTTCTTAAAAGGGTAAGTTAAATATTTTTAGACTATTAATAATTTACACAATTAACTTAAGATAACTTTCTTAGAATGGATATACGGGAGTGCAGTAGAATTAAGTTTCGACCATTCTCTGTATATTAATAGACTCCCAAACTTGACCTGATTCACAGATTAATTTTTCTTTTATTTTTGTTAAAAGAGTTTTTTTCAATAATTTTCTTACCAAATAATTATTAGTAGAAACTCTATTTTTCTTATCATTCTATTGCAGTAGTCCTCTGAGGACAATCATGACAGATGACGACTCCATTGAGAAAAGTTAAAAGAGTCAAGCCTGAAATAGTTGATTATGCAAGATATTATAGCATTTTCATATTTCTTTTACCCTTTTATTTGTTAGTTCATTTTATCCCATGTCATATGCCTAATTTTTGTTTGATATTCTATATATATTTATTGCCATTATTCTCTGATATTGTTCACCATTTGCTTCTCAAACTCTAGGGTAGTCGATTCAATTGTATGTTTGCTTTACCTAGTTTTATTTTACAAGAAGTAGTTAATTTTAGGATTTGCAAGTTTGTATGTTCCCTTACACACACTACACTTTCACTTACCTTATTTTTGGACTATATACCTAAGCCTGTGTGACCCTAGGTTAGATTGAAGATTTGTAGTGATGTCATTACGAAGCCTGATACTTCTTTCGATGCCACGAATTCCTCTACCCAAATAGTAACTTGTTTTGTAGATATCATCATATTGAAAACGTCTTATCTACCCTTATGATTGAGTTCATGAGATGAGGTATGGGGACCATTTTCTAGTTAGGAACATAAAACTATCTTTTAAACCATGCACTATTAGAATGAACCTAGATGCCACTTGTTAGCATTTAATTTTGCCCTAACCAATAATTAAAAAACTAAAAAAATTCAAAAAATTATTTTTACCTCTTTTGATTTTTTTGGTACAGAATCAAAAGAGATAAAAATAAATTTTTGAATTTTGTTATCTCTCTTGATTAAAGATTTAAGAAAAATATATAAAAATTAAAAATATTTGTTTTATTAAAATATATTTGCCCAAACATAAAATTCACAAAAATTCAATTTTTTTTATTCAGTGTCCATTTGACTCAAAAAATGAATTTTTCTTGACCCAATTTTCAACTCAAATTTTAGTCCAATTAATTTAAAATTCATCGCTCACTTTAATCCAAAACCAAAAAGTATAAATAAAATAAAGTTAAAAAAAGAAGAAAAAAGGAAATAAAAACACTCGCAAACACAAAGGTCTGGCCTACCTCAAAAATTGGTTCCATGACTCTCTCTGTAACAACTAGGTGGGAAAAAAACAAGAAAGCACACACGCACAGAAGAAAAGAGAGAGAGAGTGGAGTGGGAGCGGAGTCGGTTACAACTCACAAGGGGACAAATTAGCGCACGACACACTGTAGAGGGGAATACTAAAAAAAAAATTATTATATGTTTTTAAAATATAATAACTATATATTTTATAAAATATTTTTATTATTAATTTTAAGTTATTAACATAAAATTTATATAATTTTTTTTAAAATTAATAATAAATATATTTCTTAAAACATGTATTTATTGATGTTTCATTACCATATAATAATTTTTTTCACACTAGATTATGAAGCCATTTTCGATAGTGGAAAGTGATGCAAATGAAGTTACGATGTTAAAGGATCTTGTTCAAGTCTCAGTTGGTCCAGTTACGAGAGCTCAGGCAAAGAAATTCAAGGAAGCACTCAACGGACTGATTCAAGAAATTTAGTTTCAATCAAATTTACAGCCCATTGAGTATAGTCTACGTTTTCAACAAAGAAGCATCAATATGATTCAAACTCTAGAAGATTCTGACCAAGACCCAACCTAATTGCAGCAGCAAATCTACATGATTTGGGGGCTAATTGCAGCAGTAAATCTGCATGATTTGAGGGTTAATTGCAGCAGCAAATCTGCACGATTTGAGGGGCTAATTGGAGTATCAAATCTGTATGTTTTGGGGGCTGAATTTGGACGCGTTTTAAGCTTGGTTCATTGCCAAGTATCTTTTTATAAACTTTCCATTATTTGTTAGGGTTGATTGATTTAATCAGATACTTTCCTTTATTTATTAGGGCTGATTGATTTAATCATATACTTTTTTTTATTTGTTAGGGCTGATTGATTTGTTTTAAGGTTATAATCAGATATTTTGTAAACTTTTCTTTTTCTTTTAAGTGTGTTTAATTCTGATGGTATTGTAATCAGCCTATTAAAGGCGTACATGCTTGAAAGAAATAGTTCAGTATTATTCACGAAAATTGAGAGTTTCTCTTTGGTTCTTTGAAGAACTTCTCGAACTTATCGAAATTCATTTCGTGGCATTCACAATTCGACTTATCAAATGAAATTTCCACCACCGTTTGTAACGTTTACAACATACCAAGGTTCTTACCTACATGTTGCTTGATGTCCCTTGTAGTAAGCAATTCATCAGATAGATATTCTTACATTACCTCATTGAACTCTGATAACAACAACTTGACTACTTTTGGAAGTTTTACTTTATGCTCTTCTTCAGTCATCAACACCTCTTGTTTCACATTCAAAACATGCTCCTCCTTTAACTCTTTATAATGGTCAATACGTGCAGGGTTATCTTGAACTTTACTATATGTTTTATAATTATCCTCATCGTAATTCTTGGGAGATAATCAGATATGTTCTTCTTCTATAATATCAGTTCAACCTTTCGAACAATATTTCGTGCCTTTCATGCCTTAGAGAATGTTTGCTCTGTATATTCATGTACAGATTTCTACCTTTGATGACATCTTTGATACTGCTGGAACAAAATCTGTTCATAGTCAAGAGGAAAAGACTCATCCTGCAATAGCTGCTTCATTTTGAACCAGATTCTGACAGATGTTTTTCCTTCACGTTGCCTCCTGAATTGCAACCATTCCCACCATATTGAAGCTCCATCATTCAATCTACGTGCAACAAGTTTCACCCTCTTATCCTCTAGGATATCCATGTATTCAAAGAATCTATCTACCTCTGTAATCCAATTCAAAAATTTCTTTAATACTTAAAAACCCATTAAAGAAAGGGATATCTACCTTTAATTAGAACTAATGGGCATCTCGATCACCATAACCATTCCTCCTATGTCTACCATTCCTCCTTGGTTCCACCATGAAATTACCCTCTTCATCAAACTCTTCCACATAAACATGATGTCTATGTTTATATGCAAAAATAGGTTTGCCGAGAGGTTGCCCATGAGCGGCATCATCTCGAGATTGTGGTCTATCATCTTTCTAGTTTTTGTTGGCATTTACAACTAGAGCATCTAGTTGATTTACAATTTCTTCAAGTTGCTATTGTAAACACCAGAATCTGCGATCCACTCGTTACTTAAAAGCCTTCAACGCCTTCCCATGATCTTGCACTGCAGATCGTGAAGCCTCAGCCTTCTGATACCAACTGATGCAGCGAGTTAGCATGAAACAAGGCTAGTACTTGACTAAGCCTTCAAGATAAACAAGCAAATCCATGCTTGAGAGAAAAATATGTAATTTTATTGATAAATTTCAAAAATTTCATTCTAACTTCAATAAGGGCTGTTAAGGGTATTTATAACACAAGAATAATAATCCTAATCAAAATACGAAACCCTAATCAAATCATAATCAAATAAGAAATTTTAAAAAAATAAATAACTAATTAAATATAAAATTTCTAAATATAACGAAAGATAAAATTCTAAAGATAACGAATGATCTCAATATCTCTAATTATTATAAAATTCTTAAATTATCAAAATAATATCTAAATATAAATTTCTAAATTATTACAGTTAAAATTAATATAAACTATTTTATACTACGACGATGCTTTAGAAATTCTTCCATTAAACGTTTCGTGTCATGTTTCCTTCTTCTACTGTGAAGACCAAAGTAGGCACTTTGCATGTTTCGATTACTTTGTGAACAGAGTGTTGGATATACACAAAGTATCACGCATCAGAAAATTTGTCTTGGACTACGTTGCTTCATCATCAAGCTTCAAGCCCCATCACGTCAAAAGATGGATCTGTGGTGCAATAAACTGCCGCATTGAACAGCTAGGTGTCCAGGTTAGTTTCATGAAGCCATTGCCACGGATCTTGCATGCAGATGATGGTTTCCATGAGCCATCGCCAAATAGAAGAATCAACGTGCCCTTGAACCTTTTCACTTGCAAGACAATCACACCCTTGAAACTGGAGGGTAACTTTTTCTTTGCGCCAAGTTTTTCCTCCTCTGCTTGGCTACCCTCGCTTAAGATTTTGTGTTTGATTACACCCTACTGTTGTGACGAATTTGTGCTAAGCCTTCTATCTGCGTGCCCAGTTCTTGAGGAGCTTTATATATATCGGTTCTCTCGAGTGATGAAAATTTGTGCTCCCAGATTGAAGAAGCTAGATGTCCGTTTTAGAGATCACATGGTGGGAATGAAAGACCTGTTAGAATTCAAATCATACTTTGCAACCATCCCACCGTCAATCTAGAATACTTTGAAGGAAGTTCTTTGAGCCGTACAAATTCAACTTCTATACTGCTATCATGATGAGGATGCGAGCTGAACTTAGATATGATAAGCGGCAATAATAAAAAACTTGTGGCTGAAATTAGTAGCTGTGTAAGCTACAAAAGCGGTAAGATAGAGTCGGTAACCATAGCTATATATATATGCATGTATACTAGGTGTTATATATAGATATATGAAAAAGAGAGAAAAAGAAGAAAACAGAGAACTGTGAGAGAAACGAAAAACAGAGGAGTATGTTTTTTGTATTCTGTAAGATGCATTAGAAAATGCAAAAGTTATTATGTATTGTTCTTGAGTCAAAATTCTGATATAATACAAGTTCTTCTACTGTTCTGTTCTGTGTCATTGAATTTCCATCATTGAATTTCCTACAAAGTGGTATCAGAGCCACTGGTTTGATTGTGTTATTAAAGATGACGGAGATGATTCAACCTCAAATTCCGAAATTGACAAAGGCAAATTATGGAAACTGGAATACTCTTATGAAGACTCTGTTGGGTTCACAAGATGTGTGGGAGCTTGTTGAAGCCGGCTATACGGAGCCCGTAGATGCAGCCGCTGAAGCAGCTTTATCAGATGTGCAAAAGAAGGACACTTAGAGAATCACGCAGGAAAGACAAGAAGGCTCTTTTCTTAATTTTTCAAGGTGTTGATGAATCAACCTTTGAAAAAATATTAGATGCAAAGTCATCCAAGGAAGCATGGGAGATTTTACAAAAGTCTTGCAAAGGAGTAGAGAAAGCCAAAAAGGTGCGACTCCAATCACTTCGAGCTGAGTTTGAAAACTTAAAAATGCAAAGTGGAGAGCCTGTTATAGATTACGTCTCACGAGTACAAAAGGTGGCAAAGGAGATGAAAAGAAATGGAGAAGCTTTAGATGATGTCAGAATAATGGAGAAGGTTCTGCGCTCGTTATCAAGAAAGTTTGATTATATCGTCACTGCCATTGAAGAAGCCAAAGACTTGTCAGTTATGTCTATTGATGAGCTTGTGGGTTCTCTTCAAGCTCACGAGCAAAGATTGAATATGAATGAAGCTTCTAGTAATTTAGAGCAAGCTTTGCAAAGCAAGTTATCGTTTTTGATGAAAATCTAGCTAGTAGCAGCTATGGACGTGGTAGAGGAAATCTTGGTGGATATAAAGATGGCTTCAACACTCGTTGGCTTCAACACTCGAGGCAGATTCAATACTCGTGGCGGTCGTAGCGGACGCGGTGGATGTGGTCAAACAAATAGAGGATTTGAGGATGATACAGGTGCATATGGACGTGGCCAAGGTACATATAATCGCGGACGAGATCGAAGTAAAGGTCGAGGTCGAGGATACATGAATCGATGAGGAGGTAGATTTCAACAAAAGGGTGATAAATCTCAGTTGTAGTGTTATAATTGCAACAGATTTGGTCATCTCAGTTATGAATGCAGAGAAGCTCCTACAGTTGAAGAAAGAAGTCACTTTACAGCAAATAAAGAAAGAGTTGATGAATCAACCATTTTGTTCACTTATAAAGGTGTGAAGAAGATAGCAACAAAAATGTCTGGTACCTCAACACAGGAGCAAGCAATCATATGTGTGGCAAAAAGGAGTTATTCACAGAGTTGAACGAGGAAGTTCAAGGAACAGTGTACATTTGGAGATTTATCAAAGGTTCCAGTCAAAGGTAAAGGTAAGATTATGATATATTACAAAGAATGGAGACAGAAAATACATCTCAAATGTTTACTACATTCCATCATTGAAAAGCAATCTTCTCAGTCTTGGACAACTTTTGGAGAAGGGGTATGATATACATTTTTGAAAAATAATTCTCTCATCATCAAAAATCAGAAGGGAGAGTTAATTGCGAAAGTAGATATGACAAGAAATCGCCTATTCAAGTTGAATGTCCAGACAAAAGCAATAAAGTGCATGAAATCCATCATGAAAGACAGCTCGTGGTTGTGGCATCTCATATTTGGTCATCTTGGATTCACTGGCCTGAAGCTGTTGTCAAAAGCAAAGATGGTGAATGGATTGCCAGAAATAAATCATCCTGATCAGCTATGTGAAAATTGAATGAGAGGAAAGCAGCATAGACAAAGCTTTGAAGTTGGCAAGTCGTGGAGAGCTAGAAGACCACTGCAGCTAGTTCACTCAGATATAGCTGGTCCTTTTGACATTCCATCACTTGGAGGAAACAGGTACTATATCACATTTATTGATGATTTCAGTAGAAAAGCTTGGGTGTATGTTCTGAAAGAAAAATTAGAAGCCCTTGATAAATTCAAAGAATTTAAAGCAATGACAGAAAAGCAAAGTGGTCAGTATTTGAAGATACTCAGAGCAGATAGAGGAGGTGAATACACTTCCAAACTTTTTGAAGAATTCTGCAGACAACATGGAATACTTCATCAATTGACAGCTGCCTACACGCCACAACAAAACAGTATTGCAGAAAGAAAGAATCGTACAATTCTTGATATGGTGAGGAGCATGCTAAAAGAAAAGAATTTGCCAAAAACACTTTGGGCTGAAGCTGTTCAATGTGTTGCTTATCTATTAAATCGATGTCCAACTAAAAGTGTGAAGTTCAAAATACCAAATGAAGCATGGAGTGGCAAGAAACCAGAAGTCAGCCACCTAAGAATTTTTGGTTGTATAGCATATGCCCATATTCCAGATCAAAAGAGAAAGAAGTTAGATGACAAAGGAGAGAAGTGCATTTTCATTGGCTACGAGCAAAGGAGTAAAGCTTACAGACTGTATAATCCTCTAACCAAAAAGGTGATCATCTCACGGCGATGTAGAGTTTGATGAAGCAGATTATTGGAGATGGAGTGATGAAGAAAAGAAAGTAGAAGGTCTATTCTTTAAAGAGGAAGATGACTCTAAAGAGAACACAGTTGAAGAAGGAAATGATCAAACTCCTCCACCAAGTCTTACTCCAACAACTCCTGCATCCACACCATCGACATCAGGAAGCAGTAGCAGCAGCAGCTATTCAGGGGAGCACCAGCAAAGATGAGAATTTTAAGCGATATCTATGAAGCTACAGATGAGGTACAAACTACATTTGATTATTCATTATTTTGCTTAATGGCAGAATGTGATCCAATGACATATGAAGAGGCTACACGAGATGAAAAGTGGAAGAAAGCCATGAATGAAGAAGTAGCTGCAATAAAAAGAAATTATACGTGGGAGCTTACAACCATGCCTAAAGATCATAAGCCAATTGGAGTAAAGTGGGTGTACAAGACAAAGACCAATCAAGAAGGAAAAGTGGAGAAGTACAAGGCAAGATTGGTGGCTAAAGGCTATAAGCAGAAATATGGCATTGACTACGAAGAGGTTTTTGCACCAGTTGCAAGGGTTGACACCATCAGACTTCTTACAGCAGTTGCAGCACAAAAGAAATGGAAGATATACCAGATGGACGTCAAATCAGCTTTCCTCAATGGTTAACTAGAAGAAGAAGTCTATATCGAGCAACCACCAGGATATATCAAAAAAGGAGATGAAGATAAAGTCTATCATTTGAAAAAGGCACTATATGGATTGAAGCAAGCTCCGAGAGCTTGGAACACTAGAATAGATGAGTATTTTAGTAAGAATGGATTTGTGAAGAGTCCACACGAGCATGCTTTATACACAAAGAAAAATGAAGATGGAGATATATTGATCATGTGCCTATATGTGGATGATATGATCTTCACTGAAAAATAATCTAAGGTATGTTTGGTGAATTCAAGAAAGCTATGACTAAAGAATTTGAAATGATAGATATTGGAGAAATGTCTTTCTTTCTTGGAGTTGAGATGAAACAAATGGAAGAAGGAATCTTCATGTCACAAAAGAAATATGCAGAAGAAGTTTTGAGCAAGTTCAGGATGAAAGAGTGCAAGTCAATCTCCACACCAATAGAAGCAGGAATGAAGTTGAAAGCTGATTCAGATAGAGAGCCAGTAAACCCGACACTATACAAGAGATTGGTTGGAAGCTTGAGGTATTTGACTTTCACTCGACCAGATATTATGTATGCAGTTGGCTTAGTTAGCAGATATATGGAGCAACCAAAACAAGATCACTTTAGTGCAGCAAAGAGAATTTTGAGATACATCAAAGGAATCCGTTGATAATGGGTTATTCTATACACATTCTGAAGAATCAAAGTTAATTGGCTATTCGGACAGTGATTATGGAGGAGATGCAAATGATCGGAAAAGCACTTCTGGATATGCATTTCATATTGGCTCAGCAATTTTTTCATGGTCATCAAAGAAACAACAGACAGTTGGTCTTTCATCATGTGAAGCTGAATATATGGCCACAGAAGCATGCACGTGTCAAGCAATTTGGTTGAAGAATATTTTGTGTGAGTTACACTATGAGCAAGAAGGTCCAATTACTTTATATGTGGATAACAAGTCTACTATATCACTTGCGAAGAATCCAGTTTCCCACAGCCGAAGCAAACATATTGACACAAAAGTATCATTTTATTCATGAGCAAGTTAAAAACAAAGTTGTGGAGTTGGTCTACTGTAGAAGTAAGGAACAACTTGCAGATATTTTTACGAAGCCATTGAAGACGGATGTGTTTCACAAACTAAAAAGTATGATTGGTATGCAAAGTCGAGGTTTGAGGGGGGAGTGTTAGAATTCAAATCATACTTTGTAACCATCCCACCATCAATCTAGAATACTTTGAAGGAAGTTCTTTGAGCTGTACAAATTCAACTTCCATACTGCTATCATGATGAGGATGTGAGTTGAACTTAGATATGATAAGCGACAATAATAAAAAACTTGTGGCTGAAATTAGTAGCTGTGCAAACTACAAAGGCAGTAAGACAGAGTCGGTAACCATAGCTATATATATATATATATATGCATGTATACTAGGTATTATATATAGATATATGAAAAAGAGAGAAAAAGAAGAAAACAGAGAACTGTGAGAGAAACGGAAAACAGAAGAGTATGTTTTTTGTGTTCTGTGAGATGCATTAGAAAATGCAAAAGTTATTATGTATTATTCTTGAGTCAAAATTATGATATAATACAAGTTCTTCTACTGTTCTATTCTGTGTCATTGAATTTCCATCATTGAATTTCCTACAAAACCTTGAGATAGATGTCCCAGCTCTCGAGTATCTTTCTCTAGGGTGCCATTGTCCCTCGAAATATTCAATTAAGAACTTGGACAATTTGCTGGAAGCAAAACTTTTCATAACCCTAGATTGGACACATAAGGGGCATTATTCGAGCTTTTGAAAGGGCTCTCTATTGTTAAATCCTTGTCTTTAAGCGTTCACGTATTTGGTCAAGATGCAAGATGTTCGAAAGATGAAGAAGAAGTTGTAAGATCCACTATTTAATCAACCGAGCTCTCTTTTTGTGCCCATTGAAGTACCCTATGTGGCTGATATATTAACTAAAGCCACATTTCAATGTTTGCAATTACTTTGTGATCGAGGTCTTCCCCACTTTCACAATTTGATTCACTTATGTTTTTCTGAACCTTCCAGTGTGAGGGGTTTGCTTCCAAGGTTTCTTCGAAAGTCACCCAAGCGTGAAGTTCTAGACACTTAGGTAAGTTAACTTTCGAAAGTAAATTTTTTATCTGTCTACTGTTATAACTTGAATCTTATCTATGAAGCATGAACACTGCATGTGTGCATGGTTCATGGCAGGAATTCATTCTTTGAGGTTTATGGACCAACCAACAGGAAGTTCCCTGCTGTCTTTCATCTCACCTCATCAAGTTTATGTATGAAGGATTTCATGGGACGACAGAAGGGTTTAAATGTGTGCGATATATTTTAAAAAAACTCAAGTGTGTTGAAGACAATGACAATTCAACTTTCTATGTCGATAATGATGAGGAGGACAAAGAGATTTAACATTTGTACAGAATTAGCTATGCTTCCAAGAGGCTCTAGAAATTGTAAACTTGAATTTGAGGATTTCTGACGTGGAAGGTATGGTCCAAGCCCACTTGCCAACAATCCTCCCCAGCACTTGCCTTGGGAATGAATATAGAGTGTATGCTGGATGGAAGGAAAAGTGTGTTGTAATCAGAATCAAAATGATTAGAGTTTACCTGTTACATCTATGTATAGTACCGTAGCAATGCTGTTAGATTGCTAGTTACAAACAACAGAAACAATATTGAATTTAAACAAACAGAAAGGATAAAGTCGAGAATCTCCAAAGTAGCTCTTGAAATCGAAAAATTTTAAGGTATATAGGAGTACTACACCCAACACCTGAGATTTAACTTAAATTTTTTCATATAATATTTTATATTTAATTTAATCACTTGAATAGTTATCTATTCACTTGTTACAATTTAAGTAGATTAGGTGTACTACTCTTACAATACATAAAAACTTCTCCTTGATAAAAATATTTTCTTCATACTTAATAAAATACGTTCATAATATTTCTTGAAATATCTTTTTAAATATTGATTCATATGTCTATGTGTCGTATCAGAAATTGATTGTATAAATTTCAAAATAGTTATTTAAACTGTATAAATTAATTAAATCACTTTAAATTATTTCAACAGTGGTATCAACTTTTTTAATGTGAAATATTTTTTTGAGTAATTATATTTTATAAACAAATTTAAGAGAATATTTAGAATTGATTATAATTTTAAAATTTGAATTGTAATTAATAAGTTATTAGGATTTTAATATCAAGATTGTCAAAATAAAAAATAATATTTAATTAGTCACTTTTAATAAAATACACTAATGTGTAATTATTTCATAAAATAAGTCAATCAATTAAATATTTAAAATACCGATAATTGAGGTATCAAATTACAATTATAAATATTTGTTGTATATATTTTATATCAACTACTATGATAAGAACACAATGAACACAAATGGCTTACTTTAGAGAAATTTGTTCTCTAGCTTCTTGTAAAATCATTGATCTTATACCTAAACAATCTTTTAATCTCTCTAATGACCCATTAGATCTCTAATGTCCTATTTATACTATTGATTAACTACAAGGAGTACAATATTACTACAAAGTATACTAACTTATACAATTTCTATCATACTATTAACGCTTTAATGTACTAAAAAAACACACTTTAATACAATATTAAATACATAATTTTTAATTGAGGTTTTCAACATTACATACAACATTAAATGCATTGATTTCTATCACATCATTAAAGTAATTTTTTATATCGTGTAAATTGTAAAAATGATTAGGGAAATATCTTTAATTAATATATTTGTATTTATTAGATATAATAAATGGTTACTTAACTGAAAATAGAAGAGAAAAAGAAGTAGGAGTTTGAAGAGAAATGGTTAATTGAAAACAAATATTAAAATAAAAAATAGTTTGAGATTTTGGATACATTGTGATCAAATGATGCATGCTTCCATAGAATTGTTCTAACATATTTGCTTGTATTTATATGAGTAATTAAAGTAACATAATCAAGTCAATTTAGTTGAACACAAAAAGTAAATATAAGAAAAGAGGCACGCAAAGTTATTGATCTTACAATAATAATATCTAAATAAAAAAGCCCTAATCAAGTCATATTATTAGAAAAAAAAAAAAGAAAGAAAATTTACGTTTACAATTTGGTTGAAAAACAATGATTTTTGTGTCTATAATTTGGTTGAAGAGCAATACATAGGCAATAACCACAACTCTATTATCAATCAAACATCATGCTCCTCATAAGTTTACCCATTGCTTTAAACACTTATAAAACAGAGTTATCAATTTATTTGGTACGAGAGAAATGAACGGATAATAAATAAGAAATCAATTACAAAATTAAATTTCCTTTACAAAAAATAAACTTGAGAGAGGGATATAGACATACGCAATAAAAGGAATGAACAACAAAAAATGGAGATTGTGAAGCCAACCATGAACAACGGCAGGACACTTACAGGCTACAAATGGAGAAAGGATATGCTAAAAAAGGGTACGAACTAATGCTTCTTCTAGGAATGCAATATATAATCATATTAATACTAAATTATATTTTAGGAAATATTCTGAATTGATTATAATATATGAAAATTCAAATTTCAATTGATTAATTATTGGGATACATCACTAATCATTGATTGATATTAATTAACAATTAAAATATGATATTATATCAAAATATTGTATCTTAATAATTATATATATTTTTTAATTCAAATATTTTGATTATATTTAATGCTTCATATTTTTAAATATTTTTATTTATTTATAAAATTTATTTTGAATATCAAAAAGATTAGAATTCTAACGTTAATATGTAAATAGTATATATTTAATATTAGTTAATATAAGTAAAAGAATATTATAATATTTATTTTAATCTAATTATCTATTATTATTCATTTTCATTAATAATTACTTAAAATACTGGAGAATCAACTCATAAAGATATCAATTATTGATTTTTATTTTGAATTAGATTTTGAATTTTAAAATAAGTTAACAAATCAATAATTATAATGTTTAATATTTATTTTTCTTTATAATGTAATATTGATTAAATCATTAATATAATATATAAAAGTAAAGTTCTAGTCCATAAAATTCTGACAAGTAACACTATCTGGTGCAGACACACATTTTTCATTTCTCTTTTTGACACATGGCACTCTCTCATAATACTCTCATCAAATAATCATAATCTAAAATCAAGCATTTAATATTAATTGTAATCAACATTTTATTTAAAAATTTAATTAGATAATAATCTCTAATTGACTCATCAAACTTTAATATCATATAAATTAATAATTAAGATCGAATAATTTTGAATTTTTAGCCTTTTGTCAATGATATAAACAGATATGGATGGATAAATTAATATCAATAAATAATTAAGGATAATATCCCGATAATTAATGGATTAAAATTTAAAATTTTAAAATATAATCAATTTTGAATATTTTTTAAAATATAGTTTAGTATAAATATAATTACATGTTCCATTCATGCAAGAAAAATTCATTCATATCCTTTCTTGATATGTTCTTTCTTTATTCATACTCTTCTACGTGATCCGCTGCTATTCATAATCTGCTGTCGTGGTCTTCATTTACTATTCTCAATTGTCACCTATCTCTGTGATCTTTTTTAGGTTTATTTTTTGTAAAAAATTTTAATTTTATAGATGATTTCTTATTTATTATTCATTCATTTTTTTATACCAAATAAATTAATACCTGTTTTTCTGTAATTGTTCAAAGCTATAGGTTAACTTATGAGAGTATGATATTTGATCAGTAAAACTTTAGACTTAATGGAATTGCGGTTACCTTTGGACGTATTGCTTTTCAACCAAATTATAGATACAAATTTTTTTTTTCAAATATTGAGATTTGATTAAGGTTTTTTGTTTAAATATTACTATTGCATGATCAATAGATGTGCATGTCTATCTTCGACATTTACTCTCCGTATTCATTCAGATTGACTTTATTATGATACTTTAATATACATAGAAACTGATCAAAAACTTTATAATTCTTAAAAAAAAGCATAAAACCACTAGCATTGAACCAAATTATTGAACACGCACAAGAGTAATTTGATTCTGTTGTTCAATCGTGGAAACAGAACACATTAAGATTATATTCAAATGTCCAACTCAAACATGGATTTCATTATAAACACAAAAAAATCGTAATGCAAAAAGTGCTAGAGGATTTTACCTTCAATACAGCAAATCAATAAGAAAGATCTCTCTCCTTTCACTGAAAAAGGACCCAGAAGAAGTTTCCTGTAGTCTCTGCTTGCTCTACTCTCTCATACACTTACTTTCAAAAAGTGATTCTTTCCTGTTGTCTCTCCATTCCCAATTTTTTTTGGTTGTCCCTCAATGTTTGCTTTGCTTGGCTATTTAACAAGCTCTCCTCTTAGCCTTGCTTTGTCAAATCCCTTGGATTGTGTCCATCAATTCCATAATTTTTGCTTGTAATTGTCATTGAATTGAAAGCTAAGATCTCGAAGCAGATGCTGGAATTAAAGGGAGGGGGAAGCTGGCAAGCCATTTTGTGCTGAATTGGATGATGGTATCTGCGTTACTGAAGAAGGGTATAGGAGGGAAATGTGATGGGCTGGTGCAATTGGGTGGACCCATGAGATGAGGATGTGGATTAATGGGTTAGTGTAGGGTCCAAATCTATCTTACATGTATTGGGCCAAATGAAGTTCAACAAGTCAAAATTGGGTAAGCAATCTTATTAAAATTTTTCTTTGATTTATTATTATTATTATTTTTAAAAAGAGATCTGGACAAAATAATGTATTTACACTTGCATATATAAACAGCTAAATTCACAGAAGTGCCCAAAATCCAATTTTAATCTAATGCAAAATTATAAAATTTAAATTAAATTAAAAATAAACAAAATATATATTGTTTACATAAGATAAAGTATTCAAAAAGAGTACTATATATAAAATAAAATGTATTAAATGTTCATAAAATTAATCTAAAGTAACTCATCATCTCCTTCACCATCATTAGCAACATCGTTCTCATCCATTTGCTGGTTGCCATCAAAATTTGAAGGCCTCTCAAAGCGTTTATCGGTCAACTCCAGTCATTGCATTTGAACACTCTAGACAAATTCAACAAGCAAGTTTTTCCATTGCCATCCAACTAGACAACATCCCTTATGCAAGAAAGTCATTTATCATCCACATTAAAGCTGCTTCCATGACAACGTTTTGTTTGAGTGATACATCATAGGTAAGAACCCCATCATTTCATAATAGTTTAAGCTCATCTATAAGTGGCTACAAATGCATATTAATTTTACTTTTTGGATTAGACGAGTTAGGTATTATGATGCTGAAGAAAGAAAATTCTCTTCTCATGCACATCCAAGAATGAAGATTATAAAGGGTAATAACTATTGGCCAACAACAATAAATTCTACCAGTTTTATCAAATAGAGCAAACCCATTAGCACATAACCCTAACCTAACATTTTTAGGGCCTTGTGCAAATTCAAGATAAGTCGAAATGTTTCCAAGCTTTCTCTCTTTGTATCTCACGATGTCATCTCATTTGACTATCTGTCTGCATTGAAGAATAAAGTTTTTACAGTCTTGGAACAAGTGAGAAATACCACATTGTTTTTCAAAAGAATATCCTTGACCTTACCCCTTCTATTGATGTGTTTAAAACAGTACTCATTACAAAATTTACAACTGCGCAAATTTTTATTAGGAGGATAATATAATATGCATTTATTGAGACAACAGTCAATTTTCACATATCCAAAGCCTAATGTAGATGCTTTCTTTTTTGCATGATAAAAATTTTTGAATATGCGATTATCATTATCGCAACCTAGATAAATTCTTAGATAATCATTCTAAGAATATACTTGTTTTAAGCAACCTAGCATTTTTCGATGGTTTACGTAGGGGTTGTTGACACCAAAAAATTTTAAATCAGTCGAGCTAGCAATGGCCGATCAAGCCAAGGGTTATCAAGTTAGCTAATTTTCAATTAGTTTGGCAATCAACTTGGGCTTTTATTGTAATTGGGCCTAAGCAGCAGAATTGGGCCTATATTCAGATTGGGTCAAAGTAGCTAAGAGAAGGCATCTGAAGACCAAGCCCAAAGGAATACTTGAGTCAACTAAAGAAGACTTAATTTTTGACTTAGTCCAAGATGTGAACAAGAAGAGAACTTGGAAGTTAGAATCTCGGAAATCCAGGAAAGTGGGTTTCCAGTTATCTCCACAGTTGGGCAACTATTGTTTCGAATTTCCTAAAAATTTGGAAAAATAGCTAATAGGGTTAAGCTATTTTCTTTGCATGTTAGCCATATTTCCACGTATAGTGACAAATTTTACAAACGTGACACACTATCCGAGAGCAGTTATTTTGTGCAGTATAGGCGGTATATATAGCCATTTCTAAGCTTTATTGTACACACATCACTCAATCAATCAAAATCAGCCTTTACATTTATCTTTTACATTTACGCATTTACAAGTTTTCTTTATAGCTTTTTTTTATAACTTTTTTTTACTTTTTTTATACCTTATTATCTTTTATCAGCTATAATTATTAGTTAAATCTCAATTAAATATTTTTTTTATAATCTAAAGATCTACAGTTAAGGAATAGAATATGTTCTTTAGTATATAATCATTTGATGTAATTTGACTAAATTAACTTATCCTTTGACTAATTCAAAAAATTCATCTCAACATGAGTTTTTGTCTTTTTCTTCATCAATTTATAAGGAATCTTTTTAAGAATATCTTAATTTTACTTGTACAGACAACTTCACCGTTCTTCTTAGAAACTTACGTGATCTACATTGAAGCTTCTCTTTTTCTCTTTCTTCCCTTATTGGACCATGGGCGTAGGCTTGCTTAGTTAAGGCTTAAGCTTCTTGTTCACTAATTCCAAGGCTTAGAGTGCAATCTAGAAAGTCTTTCTTGGTATTCACATAATATATCTTGCTATTTCCTTTTTTATCTTTTATTCATTAATTCACGAAGGATCATTTTATTAATATTCTAATTCTATTTGAATAAGTACCGTAACCTCCTTTATTTGAAGCTTCACGTAAACTTAGTTTTTAAATTCTCTTTTCGTTTCTTAAAACGTTAGTCATCTAGGTAAGTTTTAGAAAATCTATATAAGTTTTATTTTTAAGAATATTCTTTAAATAAGCAACTTAGTCTTTTTACTTTGACTTTCACATGAGCTTATCGTAAATATTGTATTTTGTCTCTCCTAAAATAAAATATTTTTTAAATAACAAAAATTATAAAATAAAAATAAGCCAATTCATAAACTCAAATTTAAAATATTTTTAGGCCAATTTACTCAACAATTAAATTTGTATAAAAAAAACAACAAAACAAAAAAAATCATAGAAAAAGAAAATGTAAAGAAATTAGATAATAGATAAATGAAGAAAATTCCAAACAAAATAATGGCACTAATTCTTTGGCCCATTTTATCAAAAATCTATTTCATTTTTTCTTTGTAGATGTTGTCATCTCTAGAATCTTCCTCATATTGTGAGCACACATTGGTAAGAAGGGTATAACGGTTTTATGAGCGCGAGGGGTGGTGGGGGGCAGATCTTCGGGTTCAGAAAGAATCATTTTGGCTTGCAGGGGGCATTTTTTGGGGCACTTTTCCATGCCCATCCAGGGACGCTCATCACTTCTTCTTTTTCACCTGCACACACAAATTCATGGACGGCACTCTTCAAGCACCCACACCATCTCAATTTCTCCACTCACACTCAGATTCACTCTGAAGCACACAATCACGCAGAAAGAGCAAAAGGGGCTGAGAGGATGAGTGAAAAAGAAAATAACCCAAGAAGGAAGAGGATCGTTCAGGAGAAATTGGGGGAAGTTTTTCTGGATTTTAAGTAAGGATCTCTTCTTCATCTTAGTTTCTTTAACTTTTTGCTGGGTTTTTACAAGTTGCTTTCTCCTTCTGCTGTGTGTAATTTCAACCCACTCTCACCACACACATTTCTGCACCGTCCACAGCACCCACTCTTCACCACCTCCAGCACACAGCACCTCGCACTGGTCCCCTGCACACATCCTTGCACCTACACACCATTCATAAGCCTCACCCGTACGCGGCTCTTCAACTCCTGCACATTTCACAGCACTCCTAGTCATAGCACGTCAGCACCCAAATCAGTCCCTCACAGCACCACAGCACCACAGCACCATTGTCCCCTCCCCTGCACTGTTCCACGGTCACCAAAGAGCACCCCCAATTCACCTCCACGGCAGTCACCACCACCTCACAGCATCGTCTCAGCATCCACCTTCACTCACGACCAAGCACCCCTGTTTCGGCACTTTCCTCAAGCCCCCACACAAGCCTGCCCACACCCTGTTTCTGCACATTTCACAGCATCTCACCTCTGTTCACAGCACCACTCACGGCACTTTCCCCTGCTCACCCACACGGCACCACCTCCACTCCTTCACCGCCACACACCTGCGCCATCACCCTCGCCCACTGCACAGCACCTGCATCACCTGCACCCCACGGTTCACAGGTCACACACTCTGCACGGCATTCCTAACACCCACGGCACTCTCATTCTTCATCTTTGCTCCATCCACCGCACCACACAGCCCAAGCCACACATCCGGCTCCCTTCACCTTGCTGCACACACCGCAGCCACGCACCTCCAGTCATAGTCACACACTCCTCCGAACTGCACGCACCAGAGCATGTCTTTTTCTTCACTCTCAGCACCAGCACCCACCACGACACTTTCCCCTCCTCTCCGGTCCCCACCTTTTGGTTTTTTCCTTATTTATTAGTTATTTATTTAGCTATTTATTCATTATTTGATTTGTAATGTTTTTGGAGCAATTTGGCCAAGCCAATTTTATCTCTCTTAAATTGTATGTGGGTTGGTAATATTTTGTTTGGTTCAGGGTCAAGAAATTTAACTTAGCTTAGGTTTCATTAGACTTTATTTTAAGCTTAAGTTAATGGTTTAGGGTAATGAAAATGAATAAAAATAATACAAATGATAAATCAAAAACAAATTTCATAAATGTATGTGCTATGCTTGTTGATATTTTCAAGGTTCTAAAAATCGAACCGGTCATTGAACCGGTCGAGTTACTGATTCAAGGTTCAATGGTCGAATCGTGGTCGAACCGGAATATAATTAAATATATATTTATATTTATATATAAATATAAATATATTTATATATATATAATTATTTATATATTAATAAAAATAAATAAAATTATAAAAATATAAATATAAATCAATAATAAAATTATTTAAAACATAAAAATATATTACACAAAGCACTGTACTAATTACCAAAATAAAAGCGATAAAGTTTAAACTGTCTTAGCCTTATCAGTGAGTAGCCTTGGATAAGAAAGGGAAGAAAAGAGAATGTTAGGATATGAGATGTGGATGTGGATAAGATTATTGATATAATGAGATCATCATTCCTCACCCCTTCCTTTCCTTCCAACCCAAACGGAAATTTTACTGTCTCACTCTGACTCAGCCGTCACGACGCGCCAACTCTCCCAACACGCTTCCTTTCTTCCTTCCTTCCTTTTCCTCCAAGAACAATTTCAAAACCCACTTTTATTTTATTTTATTAATTAATTAGCCCAAAATCTCTCAAATAAGTGAAATAACCTTTTTTATTTTGTTTTCTTTTTTAAAATCTTGTTGTTCTACGGAACCGGTGCCAGTCAAGCAGAGCCGATTCGATCCGATAACACCAGCCAGCCACCCCGAACAAGTGATTTTTCCCGGCGACGCGACGCAATCTGAACGATCGACCGTATTATCCCAAACCCAGCCCGGTACCTTTCTTCTTTCGTCTCGCCTTTCTCTCTCCTCCAACCCCGATTCTGATCCAACCCACACCCCCAATCGCCATTCTCCGATAGCCGATTTGCGCGATTCTCCCACTTCGTCGAGGAGGGGGCTGATTCGCCGGTAGAAACTCGCACACGGTTGTTCTGTTCCCACGAGCGATGCAGCGAGGCACCGATGTCATTTTGCTTTTTTTTTGTTGTAAAATCTGGAGCAAAATGACGTCGTTTCGCTTACAGAAGTTTCGAAAAAGAAAAGTTCAAAACTGGTAACCGTACGGACCGGTACCGATTTGACCGGTTCAACAGGTTTGGGACCGGTTCACTGGTTTTTGACCAGTTTTTGACCTCATCGGTTTTGGAAAGTCACCCGAACCGGTGAGGGAACCGGTTCCCGGTCCTACTGGTTGAACCGGCCGGTCTGGTCTTGTTTTCAGAATCTTGGATTTTTTGAACGCATTTTAGTTATAATTGCAAATCATTTTATTAATTTTTGTCCTATTACTTGTATGTAGTGAAAAAAAATAGTAGCTTATCTTTTGATTTATGGTTTTTTTAAGATTTTAAACATAAATTTTAATCAAATGTAATTTGTTTATATAATTAAATAAGCATGTTTAGAGATTTTGAGAAATAAGTCTTTTTGACTTATTTTTCGGAATGACTCTGTGGTAATTTATGATCCAATCTCGTAGAAATTTTGTTAAAAATTAAATAAACGTGCTTAGAGGAGTAAGTTTCTTAGACCTATTTTTAGGATGGCTTTGTGGGTAATTATGACCCAATTCTATAAGGCTTTCGTTAATAATTAAATGATGCGTTTAGTGGGTTTTAATGAATAAATCTCCTTGATTTATTTTTAGGATGACTTTATGGGTAATTCACGACCTAATCTTGTAGGAATTTGTTAATAATCAAACTGATCAACACAATCAATCATTTTCTTTTAAAATCAATTTAGCATTTTTATCGATCAATCAAACATTTTCATTTTTATCAACAAAGTATTTTTTTTATTAATCCTTAATTTTCTTAAATCTTACATCACACAAACATTTTTTTACAAGAATTACGTTACTTTGATTTTGCATTACACGTGCAAATATGTAGACACACAAGAGACAAGTCAAAATTATAAATATTTTTCTTTAATTCTCTATTTATTTTTATCATTCGCTGTTATTTATTTTTTTATTTTAAGGGATAAAATAAATATTTTTATGAGATTATTTAATTCGCATAATTATCTTTAGGTTAACTGCTTCAGGATGGATATATCAGAAATACAGTAGGATTAAGTTTATGTCATTATCTGTGCATAATCAGATTCTCAAACCTAATCTCATTTTAAAAAATCAGACTCTCAAATCTAATCTCGCTTTCAAAGATCAGTTTATTTTCAAAAAAAAATTTTTTAATTATATTTTTATTAAATAAAAATTGATGATAATTTTTAAATTCTTATATAAATTTAGTTGACTCTGGTCGTAACTCTTTTTGAATAGGTTGTGACAATTGTTTTAACAGTAGGATTGTTTGTCTTTTTCTCACCTGTAAGTCTTGGGTTTTGGACTTTGCTTTGGGCTATGCGTGACTGGTATTTAAGTTTATGAGACATGAGTTTTTCTTCTTGGCCTAAAATTTTTTTTATAGAGCTTGAACTCTGTAATCTTAGTGGGCTTTCACAGCATGATTATAGATATATTTATAATATTTTAAGGGAATGTTACAATGGTCTACTAGATGAAAAAGGCTCTGCCTAACAAAATATTTCAAGCATAAGGAATGAGGACACAAGATTCATATGAACTCCCTAACAGAGATACAAGGAAAGATGAAGATCAGCCTGGGTTTCCTCTGTACCTATACACAGCATTCAAATAATTTATCCAACAAAAGAAGTTGTGTAACGTACTTAGTGTTCGAAGATGAAGATGGGTACCTCTGCATGGAGATTGAAAGCTTCAGTAGAGGATAGGAAGAAGAAGTTGTGTAAAGCGTGCATGAGACAGGAAATTATAGGTACCGGTGAAGGATGCTGCGGGGGAAGTGCTTTGTCTCCTTCTTGAGCTAGGAATTCATAAATGCCTGATTAGCCTTACAATCCACATGAACCAAGGCCGTTGACAACGTGAATTCCAATAGAAGCCACAATGCACGTAGTGTTGCTTTCTCCACACAAACGTGAAGCTAAAAGTATATATGGTCACTGTTGTTGATACTTTGTCATGGCTCCATTACAAGATTAGGCAAAAATTTTGTTACTTGTTTGTTACAACTTACAACTGGGTAGTTTCGTTGCTTAGTGGTTTCCCTCTTGAATAATATCTCCCAAGCCTCTTCTGTGTACTGCAAGTTTCTGAGGTGCATTGAGCATGGGATTAAGATAGTTATTTGTTGATTTTTTTTATCAAAATTATTTTTGTTGGACACATTAATGAATAATTATAATAAAATATATTTAATTAATTTCTGAAATAATTATATAAGCAAAGAATAAAAAAAAATGTGAGTTGAGATATGGAAGTACTAATAATCTATATATATATATATATTATATTATATATTACCTGTACTATATATAAAGGATATTTGTCCTTTTGGTTTCTACATTTTGATTTCTCAAAAAATTATTATTATTTATAAAAATAAGAATAAAATTAAGGATAAAACTACAAAATCATATCCACCTTTCTGATTTCAATTCACACAATAGTTACAACTACAGTAAAAACCCATGTTAACTTCTTACTCAAAATATAGGAATTCAATTTTTCTTTGGAAACAAAGTAAACTCATTACATTTTATTTCTTTAAAATAAAATGAAGGTAATTATATATATTCAGTAAACATTGATCCATATAATATTATTGTATATAATTAGATATATATATATATATATATATATATATATATATGTATGTATGTATAAATACAAAAAATAAAAAAAAATGCTGATTGATGAGCACATTAGTTCTCGTCAATGCACTAGTTATTATAAAGGAGATTCTCCTCTTTGGACTTAAATTTATAATTTTTCAAAAAACAAAAAATAACTAATTGAGTACAAATAAAAAAAGAGTAAAATTATAAACACATACATCTTTTATAAGCATTAGGAAGTTATTATCGGTATTTTTAGAAAGTTAAAATTGGAGACCAAATAAAATGAATTCCCTTTATATATATTAACGTCTTGATAGGCATAGTAGTACCTCTCAATCCCTTTTTTTTTAAAATTTTTTTTATATAATTATTTTATAAATTAATTATTTATAATTTTAGTATAATTACAATTATTTAAATAAAAATAATTTAAGAAAAAGTAAAATATATTTAAATTCAGTTATAATAATATATATAAAAAGCATATAACTCTCTGTATTATAAATTATTATAAAATTATAAACACAACATTTTTATTGATAATTATATTATATGGTTACAATTATTTTAAAATATAGAAAGTTATTTTCTTTCTTATATTTTACATTTTGAAGTATTCTATCATATAATGTTTCTTATATGTTATCTGGATAAACATTATAGATTAAATATAATAAATAAAATAGCAATAATCTTATTATTTTCTGACCTAGCAATTTATAACACTAATTTATTTACAATTATAAATAATATCGAGTATTCCCTTATATAAGTAATTTGGTATTATATATATCTTCAGTACCGTAAAAACTAAAAACTGCAAACAAACACCCAATAGATATCATAATTCTTATATTGAAATGTTTAAAATAAAATCAAAAAATAAAAAATGATTCTAAAATTATTAGTTTGGGTTTATAAACACGTGCCAATCACTTGAGATAGATTGTTATTAAAAACTTAACTACTATTAAATTAAAGAATTTATTATAAAAAATTATTAAGTTTAGAGATCTAACAAAAAGATTTTATAATTGATTGTGACTATTTATAAACTATTCAAAGTTAAAAGCGTCTGTATGTATTTTTTCCTTAAAAATAATTGTATTTTTTTTATAGATAAAGAAGTTAATATAAGTTTTGCTAGTCACGAAGAACATTGAAACAGTTTTGATGAATAAGCATTATGAAGTTATTATGAGCATTTTTAGAAAGTTAAAATTGGAGACTAAATAGGGAGAATTTCTTTTATGTATACTAGCGTCTTGATAAGTATTACTGTATCTTTCAATTCATTTTTTTTGGGTAAATTTTTACTTATATAATTATTTTATAAATTAATTAATCATAATTTTAGTATAATAAAAATTATTCAAATAAAAATAATTTTATAAAAAATTAATATATATTTAAAGTCAATTATAATAGTACATAAAAAAAATAACTCTTTGTATTTGAAAGTAATTGTAATTGTAAAATGTAATTACTTAAAAATATTTTTGTTTATAATTTTACCTATTTTTCTATTTGTATATAATTATTTATTAATGGTCTTTAAGAAATTAAAAATTTAAGACATTCTATAAAATATATATCAGCCAATACGGGCTGCGCCTTGTCAAGTCATTCTAAAAAATCTTAATCATAATCTATATTATTATATAATGGGAATTGAGGAGTTTGGTCTTTAATTTTATTATTCTAAAAATGTCATTACTTAAAATTACCTTGAACTGATTTTAAAAAAAAATTAACTTAAACCACCTTAAAAATAGTTATAATTATTTTTTAAAATTCAAATATATCTATATAAAATAAGTTAAAATATAAAATTATTATATAATAAATTATTTAAACTATCAAAATAGAAATTGCAAATTGAGAGGCAGTTAACGCCTTGCAATTTGCCAGTATATAAAAATTTTGCATGGGAACATAAGTGAGAAAAGAGTACTTTAATATTTAAAATGAACTCATTTTATATCTTTTTATTTATTATATTTCATTTGATTTACTTCTAAATATTAAAAGTGTAATTCTATTCAATAATATACATTATCATCATTTTTTAAATGCAATATTTATAATAAAATTAATTTTAAAATTAATTCGCTAAATACATATGGTCTATGTAGAGGATGAACCCTTAAAATCATTCAAATATTTAATCTTGATTGATGCAAACGTTTATCAGTTGATATTGCTACCGTAATTAAAAGATAAAATTCATAATTGTTCACTGTAAATTTTTAAGTAATTCCCATACAGATTAATGTGTAAGAATCTGCAAAAAGGTTCTAAAGCCAATTCACGAGTAGAATCTTTCGTGAACTACAAGTCAGATGGCAAAAGTTTGTGCTCACTTGAAAAGAAAATTACAGAGTCATTTACAGGATGCCTTTCCCAAGGAAGATTAGGCAAAGCAAAGCAAGCGCCAAGACAAACTACTCAGACAGAAGCTCAACGAGCACTCATATAGCATCAAAAGCTTAAACAAGCCTGCTTTTGTTAATCACTTCAAATAAGAAAACTCCTGTAACACCTTACCTTACAGGCATAGCATCACTTGACTCTTATAAAATAAGCTATGGAATTAAGAGTGATTAATTTATTTAATGGTAGATTATAAGGTTGAACTTTAAGGAAACCACCACAAGTTGTTCAGATTCATACTTTTGCCTCTACATACTTAGGTTGAAATCTTAAATTGCTAAATCAAATCTAACCTTAATCACAATTCTTAGAGTATGAATTCTACTTGAATTATGAAGTTTATAATCCATTAAAACTTTTAACCATAAACCTTTAAGAATGAATCTAATTAGTAAGGAAATTATGCATGTTGTCTACCTTGCTACTGTTTAAGCGTCAGCTTTTCACTGCTTAAGCACTCAAAGTCCCAAAAATACCCAGTTTTCAGACCAATCAACCCTTAAGTGCTCAAATCCCACCACTTAGGCGCTGGGTCACCTCTCAGGCACCCAAATTTTGTGCCTAAGCACTCAGTATAAAATGCTTATTGCCTAAGTGCCCAGAGGCTAGCGCTTAGGTGCCCAGAGGCTAGCTGGTCGAGAATGCTATATATTTTTCTCATGTTTTATGTTATTATTTTCTTAAGTTATCTTGTTTTACCTTTAATTAACATTTTTCCACATAAGTTTGTCACTAATTTTTGATGAAGTTAACTATCACTTATCATTAAATTCATCTTGATTCATTTAAGAATGAAATAACACAAAACCGCATGACATATCAAACTACTCATATATTAAGTCATTCGAAAGCTAGGTTGTTAATATAGTATCATCTATAACTATTTTACAATAAAAAATGTAGCGGTTTGATTAGCGCTATTTTGCATAACCCCTTACGGTGATACTTCAAAGTTATATATTTATACGTGCATCTTAACCTAGCCTAAAGCATTCTAACCTCCACCAACTACTTGGTTGTCAAAGTGGGTGACACAGATGTTTTGGATGACTCGAATAGGGCCTAACCCCAGAACATCAATCCATATTATCTCTATCTCAACAACAAAAGTGATATAAGGCATTCTTGATTAATATGAAAACACCACAATTAAAGAGTGATACATAAATCTCAACAGGAAATAACAACTTTTGAAGTTAAAAGCATGTAATGTTTTTAGTTGTACTATGTATAGAAATGCTTCTACTCTTGGTTTCTCTCTTTTTCTCTTATGTTAATTTACCAATTGCTTCTCTTTTTATTTTCGAGACTTTACATCATGGTTGAAACTTAGGATAAGAGCTCTTTCTACTTGTAAGGGCATCCCCTCACATCTACCATTGAAATGACTAATTATGCAGGATCACCTTCTATTGAGAGTCATTTCCAAACTTTGTGAGATCGCCTCCATAACATGAGCTTGAGGATCATGTCTCAAAATAATTCTAAATCACCTCCCTGGGAGGATCACTTCTAACTTATTGATAATATAACATAATTCTCATTATCTTTGTTCATCCATGGTACAATTAAAGTTCAAAATCATAAAACATAAAGATTACATAAGACAAATAGAGCATTTCTTCACTAGTCCATGGAGGGAGTTAAGAAAAAGAAGTATCAAATGCTATAATATATCAAGAATAGCATCAAGAACATATCAAAAAGAGAGTATTAGGGAGAAGAGTTGCTATTTCCTACACTTTCTCAACTCAAAACTTCAAGAGTTTTGCTTCTTAGTTTGCGTGCACAAACCTCTCTCACTCTCTCAAGAATTTTTTTCTTATTTTGGTGGTGTGTGCGTAGGAAGATTGAGGTATTTATAGGCTTGGTGGGGGATGATGGCCATACACTTGGGCTTGTATGGGGACGTGAGATTGCTTGGTAAAAGGAGAAGAGACTTCTTGATTAAGACCATGTGGTCTATACTTACTTTTGATAGGGTGTTTACACATGGCTCATTATCTCCTAATTCATCATTTCTTAGTTACTTAAAGTAATAGAGTTAGTTTAGTTTGGTTACTTTAACTATATTTCTTTCTTGACTCATGGTTGACTTAAATTGACTTGGTTGCTTTCTAACTTTTTTCATTAGTTGTCAACTAGATTTCTTACTTCTTGGTTAGTCTAACCATCATTACATGCCATTAGTGATATCTTATTCTTGACTAAATGTAAACTTGTGAAACTTAGCTTCTTTCTTTAGCCTTCTACATGAGTTTCTTGCATTTTCAAAACGGATCTTTTGCTTTATTCTCATTAATGCATGTCTTCTTCCTAGAAACATCTTAATAAATGCTCTTGCTCTCTCTGACGTGAACCTCTCATGGAAGATAAGTCTCTTGTTTCTACTTCTCTTATTTGTAGGGTATCATTCTAAGTATATTCCAATTCTTTATGATTAAAAAAAAAACTTCATCTCTCCTTCTCTTATGTATTCACGTGAGCTCGGCTCTAGGATTGAACCTTGTCTTTTTCTTCCTTCTTATTGGACCAAGGCTTTTGGGCTGGTTTATGCTTCTTGATTTATTGGTCTTAGACTCTACTAGATTAGACTTCTTGAACTATGGGTTATGCTAGCTTGGGTTATTCTTTGGACTTGACATAGGCTTAGCTCAAGACTCTTAACCTAGGACCTTAGTTGGACTAGGGTTTATGTTATTGGGTTGGGTTTTAGGTATTGGACCATTCTTAATTTAATAATGCCTTGGTTCTTTAGGGCTTAGTACTAACCATTGGTTAGCTTAAAATTTTTAACCTAGAGCTAGTGTTGGATGTGAATGATTTCTCTCTCTAGGTCCAAGACTACTCTGGTTAGCTTTGGGTTTGCTATTTTCTTCTAACTTACATCATAGGGTTTGAACCTTTTCTAAAATTCTAATGGGTTTCAAACAAGCATATTCACATACACATATACAAATACAAATATGCACACATATTCATTTATGATTTTGAGGGCGTGTTACAACTCCCACAACTTAACGAGTAAGACTAGCTAGTATATTATATTATATAATTACAACTACTTTAAAATACAAAGATTTATCTTTTTTACTTTTTACCAAAATTATTTTTTGTTTAACAAATTAATTTATAAGTACAATCACTTTGTGAGGCACTGTTGTGCCTCCTAATGTTAATAATTTTTTTTTATCATGGTTTAATAGTTAGATTACTAATATTTTAAATTTATTAACACTAATAAATTTTAAAAAAATTATATATCATATATACTCACTACAAAAGAAAAAAGATTTTATATGACAACAAAAGTGATCGTTGAAACTAGGAAAAATCATCACTGAAAGTTTTAGTGATGACATTTTTCACCTTCAATAATGACCAAAAGTTGTAGCATATATCTCGTAACTAAAGGTCTACAGTGACAACATTTAAAGTCGTCATTAAAAGGTTTTTTAAGATTCTTGAAGAATAGAAGGGATTTCTTGGTCGATTTAGCCATGAATCAAGATAGAGCTGCAATTCGGCCCATCTACTGTTGTACCTCTTTCACCAAGGATGGACTCTTCATTTAAATGACAGCCTTGCATTTGTTTGGGTTAGCCTCTATTCCCCTTCTTGTGAGCATGAAGCCAAGGAATTTTTTGGCTTGAACACAAAAGGTGCACTTTTATGGGTTTAAACTCATGTTGTGCTTCTTTAGTTGTTGAAATACTTCTTGTAGATCTCGAACGTGATTCTTCGACTCCAGAGTTTTTACCAACATGTCGTCAACATACACCTTAATGTTGCATTCGATTTGTTCTTGTAATACTTTATTCATCAACCTTTGATAAGTCGTCCTTGTATTTTTTAGGCCGAAGAGCATCATTTTGTAGCAGTAAGTGGCGTGGCCTTGTCAATGATAAAGGTTGTTTTGCCTTCATTTGGGAGGTACACTGGGATTTGGTTGTCCATAAAAATAAGGTGCATTGTCAATGTTGGGGAGGAGATAAGGTTCTTTCGGGCATGCCTTATTTAGGTCAGTATAGTCCACAAACATCCTCTATTTTCTGTTATTCTTTTTGACTAAATACCACGTTGAATAGCCAAGTGGTGTAGGTTACTTCTTGGATGAAGCCTGCTTCTAGTTTTTCTTTGACACGTGTTTCTATTTTGGCCTGCCTTTCAGGGCAACTTTTCTTTTCCTCTGAGACATTGGTTTCATTTCGGGACGTATGGCCAATCAATGGCACATAAAACTCATATCAATGCCTGGCATATCCATCGTGGTCTAGGTGAATAAGTCTTTGTTATCTCGGAGAAACTGCGTAAGTGTGCTAATTGAAGTTGTAATCTGTAATGCTACGAGTATTATAGAAATTTTTTTTTTACCCTTAAAATTATATTTATATAATACTTAATTAAAATAATGATTTTCGGGGGATCTATATTAGGACTTTGTAACCGTTAGCCGATAAAACGATCTACGTGTACCAAATTGTATAATACTTTATTACAAGGTAATTAAGGAGTGAATGGATTAAAAAGCAAAAGATGTAAGCAGTTTTTTTTTTAATGTCCAGATATGAATTAATGTCTTCTACTGTTTACAAAACACACGGTGTAAATAGCAATAACCCTTACACGGTTGTGGATAGAAATGCCTTTCATTTATTTTTTACTAGATGTAATTTCGTTTGAGGTACTGAGGTTTTTATTTTTTACAAAGTGTTTTTTAAAAGAATTTAAACCATTAACATTACAAGTAAAATTCTTGTTACGAAATTTTCTGCTTATATGCCACTTAATTACACCCTTAGAGGTAAATGTCTTTCCTATTGATGCATATAGAAGTACACATGAATTAAGATATGGACTAAAGTGTCCTTACAATATTTTTAATTAAATAGCGGAAACCCTAAACAAATTTGTCTAAATGGGTTGTTTTTTTAAATTAAAGTAAAACATTCTACAAGAATTGAAAAAAAGAAGAGATCCCTTTTAAAACAGAAATAGTTAAGAAAAAAGATATGAGAGAATAAAAGGTTAACCTAAATAAGAGTTATATAAAATCGTAACATGAGATTATTTGAGGTGAAGTGGCACATTATAAATCTTTTCTATTAAACTCCAACTCTCCAAGGTAACATGTCTAACAGTTATAAATCATTGTAACTTCAAGTCTTCAACAATGATAATGCAAGTAACATTAACTTTTTTGTTCACTTTCCAACAATCTTGTTTTTGATAATGTCCGTGGCATTCTTTGCTGTTCCCCATGCATTCGAAGCAGTATTCTTTGCTTTATCCGTGATGGTCTCAGCTGCTTCAGATAATTTCTCGGACGCATCCTTTGTCATGTCGACCATCTGAAAGCAAATATTTTCAAATGTGTTTCTAATAATTGCATATATAATTAAAATTGCATGTTTAAGTAATTGTTCTACTTAATTAAGTTGATTGAGTCGTCTGTTCAGATTTCATTTTGCCTATTACTTTCTTTTTTCTTTTTTAAATGAACTTTTTGTTAACGTTTCTATTTTTTTTCCTTTAATTTTCTTCCTATACTTCCCATTTATATTCTTTTGGATTTAATTTGCTCCAATAATCTATGAACTTTATATATATATATATTATATATAGAGAGAGAGAAAAAAGAGAGAGAGAGAGAGAGAGAAAAAGAGAGAGAGAGAGAGAGAGAGAGAGAGAAGAGGCACACCATATTGTGTTATTCATTATATATATATATATATATATATATTCATTTGTTAAAGATAGATATCTAGCTAAAATGGTTTTATTAATTAGAGACCTTTTCAGTTTGAGACAAATCTTCGTATCAACTGTGGGATGTGCCTTTGTGTCATTGTGTGATCAATATTGACAGTTTGACTTAAAGGCTATATGATTCTATACAAAAAATTTATGTTTGCTATTAGAAATGAGTTTAGTTTTGATCATTGTGATACTATCACCTATTCATATTTTGTTACATTATTAAAAGAGTTTAATTATGAAAATAGCTCTCTGAATGGTTAAACTCTTAAAATAAGGGTGTTGCTACATGGTACCAGCTTATGTTCTTTTTTTTTCTAATATACTAGTGTTTTAGATGATTTATCAAATATTTACTAACTATTTTTTTCTATTATAAATGTCTAAATTTATAAAGTATAACTAATAACCAATAAATATATGACAATTAATTAGGATATCAGTATTCAGAAAAAAAAAAAGGTATCAAAATAATCCCATTTTAAAATATGACATCAAAAGTTTAATAATGATAACAACGGGATAAATAGTTAAACATATATAATTAAATGATAATGTTAAGAAATTTTCTACTTGGATCGAAATTGAACTTGAAAAGAAAAAAATATTCTGTTTTAATTATTAATCATTTAAAGAACGTCATTTTTGCTAGAATCCTAAAAAATAAGTCAAAAATTACCGTTATTGTTTGCATATTCGGTCATATTCTAAGAAATATTAGCTTCAAATTTCAGATTTTTTTCTTCAAGTCATGTAAGGAAAAGTGGTAATTCGGTGGCATATTGCCTAGTCAATATGTCTTTAAATATTCCAGATACTAATATGGGTTGAGGACACCCCATCTGAGGCAACCAACCTAACTTACCTTGATGTATTGATTCTTGCTAATTCTTAATAAAATTATTCCCACGTAAAAAAAAAAGAAATATTTTTAAAAAATACTCATTACGAAAAAGGAAAAAAAACGTAAGAAATACTCAAACTAAATGTGCTATTTTGTTTCCAAATTTCTTCACATTTTCCCTTCCTTTTGGTATAGGAACTCAAATTTTCTTTTTAACTTTTACCCACTGTATTTCAATTAAGTCTATTCTTTCGAAACCAAAATGAGAGTGTAAATTTGGGTCTTACGCTTGAACCGGTGTCTCTGACAAATTCACAAGTCTTCCTCACTTCTTTTACTGTCTCTTTAACTGCTTCTGCTTGTTCTATCGTCTTGTCTGCTGCTTTCTCTTTCTTCTTGTCCCTCCTGTCCTTCTCATCCCTCTTAATGTCCTGCAGTTTAGAAAAACTTCAACTTTGTTAACTACTAATTACTAACACAAGATGCTAATTAATTACTCATGAAATGAAATCAGTGACATGCACACCTGCTACAAAACTGCCACCTAAGTCATTTTGATTTGAGAAAATCAAGCTGAATTGAAACTTCTGACTAAACTAGGAGGAGACCGGAGGAAAAGGAAAGGAAAGAATCAAAGAAAATGAAGAGGATATTAGAATTTTTTTTTTAAATAGTTGAGCTTTTATTAATTGATTCTTTTGTTTGCCAAAATTAGTTGAATGATAACCTGACATTTCTTGAAGTCTTTATTATTTTATGTTGATCCAATGGGTTAGAAATCACATGCTATTGAGTCATGGGCCTTGGGCCCAACTTATTTAGTGTGTACTTCAATTAGAATTTGAAAATTTAATTTTGGATAAATTTAATTTTATAAATTTAATTTTAGTTATAAATAAGTTTAAGTGAAGTAATTTATATTTAGACAAAAAAATCACGTTCAACTCAAAAAAAAAAAAATTACTTCAGGGCAAATAGACTTTTAAGATCAAAATCAAATTTAAAAGATAATACAAATAACAAAATAAATAAAATAAAAAATAAATAAAAGCTCCTTGAACCTCCAAAAGCCCATTTAAGTGGGGCAGGATACCTACCCCCTATTATGCTGGATCATGTCTAGGGCCTGGTTACTTAAATCCATGATAGGTAGAACCAAAACAATCATTCATAAAGGTTCAAATCTCCATTCCTCTCCTGAATATATGTGCTTGTCATTTTCAGATAGATGATAACCATTATTCTCTGTTTATTGCCCCCATCAAGTAACATAGACATAGAAAAATAAAAAAAGAGGAAGATCCTGTTCCTTAAATGCACAAGTGTACGTGTACAATCCTTCTAGTGATTCTTGGACTTGGATTCATCGTATAAATCAAGAAGTCTTCTTGAACCAAAAAACAAATCAAGATGTCTTCTAGAGAACACAATTTCTTATTATTTTTGGTGTTCTAAAATCATATATATATATATATATATGATCTAGGGGATTCTATGCACGTAATTGCTACATAAGAAAGTCAAGGAAGAAGTATAAGAGGTTAAAAGTAACAAGTTATCTCATTATTTGAATGTATAAAATCATTTAAAATCATATAAGTTGAAAGAACTTTAAAATATTCATAAAAATTAATAAAAAAAATTTTAAAAAATTACTTAAAAATCCCCTTTTGATACCTGTCTTTTAATAAAACTTTCAAATACAAACACACTCTAACTTACCTGTAAGGGTCTTGAAGATGCGGTGACAAAGGCTCTGGAGCTGCTGATGGTGAGGAATCTGGGAAACTCAGAAGCAAGTTGCAATTTTGACATCTTGGCTTTTATTTAACGAAACAGTTATTGTTTGCTCTTTTTTGTTTCGGTGTTTTTTTTTTTTTGAGGTTCTTAAACATAATGGTTTATATATTTGTAGGAGGGGGACACTTGACAAGTTGCATAAACCGCAGGTGTCAAACACTGAGAATATTTCTCTGTCTTGTGGTTTAGCTTATATATATATCCTCACTAAACGGTGCCATGTTTGTTTCCCGAGTCTGCAGGTCGTTTCCATTGGAGGAGTGACTCCTATTTATTCATGGAAGACCTAGTTCACATTTGAGGGTGGTTTCGTTTGATAGGGAAAGTAGTTGTATAAAATGTAAGAAACTTTCAAGTTTACTCTCTGCATGCATGCATATAACTTTAATATAATATTTTTATAGGATTTAATTTTGATCTAATGTCATTTTTTTCACACTATTATCTAATCATATGTTCTAAGTATTTGACTTTTTTAAGTAGTTATTATCTTAGTCAATTTTTTTTAATAATTTGACAACTTATGATTATATAATAGTGTAACTTTTTACACTGATAATAAATCAAAATTAAACTCTTTATCATATATGAGGTCATGTATATTATGGTAGAGATTTTTAGAACTTTGACATCAAGCATATCATGGTCAGTTCCATGCTAAAATTCAATCCATTGGCTCTATTTAATATTTGATAATATTAGCCCTGAACACCCCCGTTTTATCCAAAAATTCAATATACATACATATACATATATATATATATATATATATATATATATATATATATATATATATATATATATATATATATTGAATTCAAAAAATAAAAAATATTAAAATGTTTGAAAAATAACAAAAAAAAAGAATGAATGGAAAAGAGGTCAATAAATTATTTTTTTTAAAAAATGAAAAATTTTAAAAATTTTAAAAAAAGAATAAATAAAGAGAATAAAAATTGATCACTTAGAACCATGACCCAATTCATCTAACCTAAACAAATGGAAAATCCAAAAAAAAAAAAAGAAGAAGAAACCCAATCCAGCAAAAAATCACACATACGTCCTTTCAAGCTCTTAGTCCTAATTAGTGCATAGAATAAGCATGGGATGAAAGTAATATTTATACTAAGAAAGTAAATTCCTTCTCTTGCTAGTTGCTATCATATTTTTCTTTCCAAGAGTTTGGTATTTTATCTTTACTATAATTGAATAAACATGAAAAAGTAGTTATTTCAAATTAATCACAGGTTGCCTCTCACCTTTTAATTTTTAAGAAATTTATTTTTTAAAAATATTAAAATTATATATTTAACGCAGCCTTCATATAATATTTTTAATTTAAAAGTTCAGAGAAGAGTCAGGCCAACTATGGTGGAACCAAGATTGAAATTTATAGAGCAAAATTTAAATATAGAGATATAAAGAAGTTAGTATGGGAAGTATCAGTGCCAGAGAAGAGGAGCAGATAAATAAACAAAGCTATTATAGGGGAGGTTATGATTTTCTCTATATTTATATAACTATAACATAAATAATCATGTAGTTTTTTTCAATAAATATTACATACAAAACAATTTTCAAATACAAATATAGATCTACTTTAGCTTTCCAAAGTTGGTCTTCTCATTCCAAAATAATTGTACTTGCAATGTACAACCACCATGGTGAGAAGCGTTGTTTTGTCAGTGTTCACAACAATATTAAACACTTTATAGATTGGGATCAGATTTAATCTTAATTACAACATACTTCTGAATCCAATTAGTATATACAGTCGTTTAAAATAGCCAAAATATAATGAAAGAATAATGTTCTAATTAAAATTCAAAAAAAAAAATTCAAAATTACGTACTCACAGATTTAAATCTCCTGTTATTTGAGTTTTTAATTTTTGTTTAAAATTTTTAACTTGGAACTCTCAATTATCTATATTAGGGATTGAGCTTGAGCAGCTCCTATTTTTCCCAAGACTGTAAAAATTGGTACTGTCAGTATCACTTGCACATACAACTCAAGGTTCCAAATCCCATTAGTATTATAATATGTCTATACAGTTAAAAAGTAATAAAAATAAGTAAAAGTTCTTTTATATATATCTATATGAAACTATCAACTAAATTAGATATAGACCATCTATATCTATTTTAATTTGTACACTTGATGATAGATAATTTAGTAATTGATGTTTTTTTTAAAAATATGATATGCTGAAATTAAATTTCCCAAAAATATTCATTTATTGCACCCAATGCCTACGTACGCTGCTATGCATGAGGCTACAACTACTTTTCTTGCACTTTTCTTGCTGCAGATTTCTCTCTAAGCTTGAGATTCTACTACTTAAACAATACCACTTCTTCTGCTGCAAGAATTAGAGTTTCATTCAAACACTTTCTGCTGCTGCAAGAAGTAGAGTTTCATTCAAACACTTTATGCTAAAACTTAGATTTGGAGCTCCTTCAATTCAACTTAAATTCATCTTTGCATTTAAATTCCTAAATAATTTCAACATTGGCTATTTCAAGTTGAGTGCTATTACTTTTATCTCTTCATGAAATTGAAGTCCTTCAAGGATTCAAACTCTCGCCTATATATTCACTGACACGTTTCTTTATATACAGCTTTGATTTTTTTTTTTTGAGAGGTAGCTCTGGGCTCTAGCTCTAAGTGTGGGAGGGATGGCTAAGACGATGATCTTAGCTTTTTCAGTTTTGTTGTTGTTGGTGTGGGTTCAGGTGCAGGGTGTTGATACCAGACATTCCATTGTTTGGGATAATTTTAGGGTTGATGAGTATAGTCTCGCCTCCAAAGGTGGTAGTTGAGTTGTTGTGGTCGAGTTGTCATGGTCAATCAGAATGGCAATGGACATTCAACAACTGTTCAAGGAGCAGCGGACATGGTTCCAGATGGCAACAATGAAAGAGTAAAAATATATATTCATCCAAGAATTTATAAGTATGCAAATGCAAGCATAAAGTTTTAGAGTTATTTTCATTAAGTTTAGGCTATATATTGATAAGCTATGATATAAATAATGAAAGAGTGAAAATATATATTCATCCAGGAATTTGTAGGCATGCTAGTGTAAAATTTTAAGAGTAAATATTTCAATCTCTCTTCTATTTATATATTTTTTCACAATGCATCACCTATTTTCAAAATCTACACATACCCCATTAAGTATTTTTAAAAATCTATACATATATTCTTAAGTACTTAAACTCATCTCCCTTATATTTTAAAAAATACGCTACACATAAATTCCTTGAATATAAAAGTCTATGTAGGTTTTGAAAATAGAGTTTTTGTGAAAAAAGAGATAAATAAATGGAAGGTTGGAATAATTTACTCAAGCTTTAATGTTATTTTCATTAGGTTTAGGTATATTGAGAAGTTTTGATATTTTGGTGCTGATTTTTCAATATGCAATTTATGCAAAGAAAGAGTCCATATTCTGATAAGCAAGCCATTTATTTCATTAATTGGTAAACCAAAAATTACATCCTATGTAATAAATCAAACATTCACTGCCCTACAAATAACCTTTCCCATCATTACAAATAATACTAAGGCATCCGATAGAAAAGGCCCATATGGGCTAGAAGTGGGCACAGCTTACACGGCAATTGTCTGGGTAGAATCTAATTTCTTCTGTGCAACTGCAATTACTTTTGAGGTAACAACAATCTTATTGCTGCTACTCTACCCTAACCCTAGTAACATGATTGAGACTATGAGAGCGATCAAAACATATGTAATTTATATATATTTTTTATGTTCTACGGAACTCTATAGCTCGAGTTGGAGATGGATATCAAGCAGTGACATTACGGGTAGACAGTGACAAAGCTATGTTCTACCGAGTTAGGATGGTAGGGCAACAGGACACACTCCTAGATAACATGGGAACCCATTATTTCTACAAATGTCACATTCAAGGATCCGTTGATTTTGTATGTGGTCAAGCAAAATCACTATTTCAGGAACACATGAGTTAACGCTATTAATTGTTATTTTGAATTTTGTTTTTTCTTTTCTTTGATATGCAAACAACCTGATTTTTCTACCCACTGATGTTGGTGTCTGCTATTAGGAGTGTACACTTTACTCAATTGCTGAAAATGTTGGAGCAATGTAGCCCATCACAGGGATTCAATAGAGGATGATACAGGATTTTCAATTTTCAATTGCACAATCAAAGGAACCAGTAATATCTACCTTGGCAGAGCATGGGGGGAGTATCCAAGAACAGTGTATTCGTACCGCGACATTGATGATATCATTATTCCCTCGGGATGAAGTGATTGGGGTATTCAATCTAGACAGGAGTATGATACTAATTAACTCTCATTCTCATCTGAGTGACATAGTTTAGATTAATTGTTCATTGTTATTCAAACAAAATAACAAATTAAATTTATTTATTTCTAGTATTTGCAGGACTGTGGTGTTTGAAGAGTACCAGTGCAAAGGGACAGGATCAAACAGAACTTGGAGGGCACTGTGGTCAAAATCTTTGAGTGATGAGGAAGCAAGGCTTTACATGAGCACATCCTACATACATGGACGCCACTAGCTTAGACTATAGCAATTTTTCATTTCACCCAATAGGTCTTATATGTGGTTCTGCATATTCATCTCTTGGGTCTCTTCTAATTAGGTCTTAGGTTTTCTTTATTATCACACACACACACACACACACACACACACATATATATATATATATATATATATATATATATATATATATATCGGAAAATGCTAACTTACACTCATTCATGTAGGTTAACATCCTACAATATTTTATTTTGACAAAAATATCTTTTTGTCTTTTTGTACTCAACTTAAATGACTATGTCTATTTTAGTCATTATATATATATCATAACTAACTCATAAATGAATAAACATTTCTCTCTCCTAATAATTATCAATTTCATAATTTCTCTCTCATAATAAATACCAACTTCAAAAGTTGATTATGAAATTGACAATGACTAAAATAAATATGATCATTTAAGTTGATTAAAAAAAGATAAAAGGATATTTTTGTCAAAATACAAAAGTGTAGGATGCTAACCTACACATGAATGGGTGTAGGTTAGTATTTTCCACACACACACACACACACATATATATATATAATTTCAATCCAAAAGGCATTCTGTGCCCTTTGTTAGCTTATATATTGCGTGCAGTATGAGACCTCTACCACAAAAGCATAAGCAATTACTTACAAGGAAACTTTGACTACCATCACAATTGATTGGCATATATTTTATTTTGCTAACAATTTCTCAATTTCTGGAAAAATTTATCCTAACCATTTATAATAGTTGCTGACATATGTAGTAGTGTCACTTTTGTTATGCAAAAGTTCGCTGAAAAAAGTTGCTACCTAATTCCTATCCTGTTGTTGTTCCAAAATACAACGAGGAAGGATGGAAATATGTTACTAGTAAAACCACCAATTACATTCTTATCTGCAAAAGAAAAATCTTTTATCAATATATTCATCTTTAGTGTATGTTTGGTATAAGGGTAAAAATGAAGGTGAAAATTTTATGAATGAGTTTTGTATACAAAAATTGAATACAAAAATCATTCATCAATTTTTTACTCTCACACCAAATTGACACTTAAAATGAATAACTTAGAATTACTCATATCCTAAAAAAAGGTGATGCAAAGATGAATCATCTTACAAAAAATATATATTCCCATGCATATTGGGCATTTAAGGCCAACGACCCAATGAAATATCAATCTCATTAAAGTGAAAAAGGGCAAATGCTCTGAAAGAATAACAATACTTTCTAGGAGACAATCATTCATCAAATACTTCAAATTTTTCATTTTTGCATAACATATAAAAAAGAATCCACAGCTTGCTAACAGAGTATTAATATGAACAAACCTCTAAGTGGTGGGCAGTGAAAACCCCCTTTGATGATGAGTGCGGAGATTTTGAGAAGCTTCAATGCTAGAAAGAAGAGAAATTTATGATTAGGGTATTTATGTAATTTCACTTTACATAAACAACTACATTGAACCCAACATGATTTTGACAAAAATTGAAAAAAGCCAATGTGATTTTTTCAAAATTTGCGAGACAAGTTGGTATAATTTTCAAGGCATATTGTTTGAGAGCTTAAATGCAACTTTGGATGTTGTCAAAAAACTAATTCCAATAATTTTTTTTAATTTTGATTCTATAAAATTTAACTCCATGTATCGAATGTGCTTTGTTTTTCTATGAAAGAGGTATTCGGTGTTAAATGATATTAATTTGATTATTTACATTACATCTTAAATCATGGACTATATGACCAAAAAAAAGGCCCTTCGTCCATCAAGGCGTTGGATCTTTGACCATCAAATCCCCAAGCCTCTATAGATGGAAAGCTCAGTCTTGTATCACGTAACCGCCACTGTGAAGGAAGCCTTGCTGATGAGAAGTGCGCACAACTCAAGAAAAAGGTAGCAACGTAAAGGATGAAGAGATTGACTTGCGAGTACAAGCAAATACCTCTTATTATCTCACATATCACCCCCCAGCCCTCTAGTAACAGACACTTTCCCTCATCACCCGTCTATTAATACCAAAAGAGTTGAGGGAGTCTGGGCATTTGCGCATCTTCAGAGAATTGAGAAAGGATCCATTCGTAACTTATCAAGTTTACTCTTCTGTCTAGCATTTGAATCTATGTATTTCTCTGTCCATGGTTTGACAGTTATGACTCACTATATTGTATTGACTAAGGAAAACAACCACTGAATGCCGTAGCCCGTAGGTGAAGATTTCCTCTCTCGCTGAGTAGCTTGTTGGACTGTGCTGTACATTGCATCTTGGTCAAAAAGGAAAAAAAGGCACTGACGTAATCTTGGTTTGGTTTTTGCCTTTGTGAATGGGTCGAACTATATATAATTTTTTAGTAGAAGTTGCTTGGCTTTATGATGCTCTGTTTCAAGTACTAGGACGGAAATTAAAGGTATGATGGACCATGTGTTAAGCTCTTTTATGAATGTGTCTTCACTGTTCAAGCTTTGATGCTTTGCTAAATATTCATCTGAGCAATAGTCATGTGATGATTAAATCCTTTATCTTTGGTTGTTCTCTTCAGCCTTTAGCATAAACAATTTTTTCTATGACCATCTATAGTAAGCTTAGACAAATTCTTCATTTGACTATGGTTTTTCTAGAAAAAGAAGAAAAAAAATAAAAGAGCCTTGAATTTAGCCTTGGTGTTTTAGCCGATGAATATTAGGTTTGGTTTGATGGCTAAAATCTTATTTATGTTTATTAGTTTGAATTTTAAGTTGGGTTAATAAAAATAGAAATTGAACAAAAATGATAATTGTTTAGTTTGTATGCTTTTAGTTTATCTGTTTAGTTCCAATTTTTATTTTATCTAAATTTAGACATTTTTTTATCCCATTTGATTATTTGCTGTTTCATCATGTTTTTATCTTTTTTTTATTTTGTTTTATTTTTTTAAATTAATTTTTAAATTTTAAAAATCAATCTAAGGTATTTGAGTTGTGACAATTTGTTGATTTGAAAAATAAATAAATTGGGACCATGTTGTCATGACGATACTTCGGCTTTGAAATTAATTTAAAAATCATTTCAAAACTCTTAAATTTTAAATTTAAAATTATTAATTAACTAAGGACGTTGTTGTCATGAACACTTTTATGTCCTAAAAATATTTTAAGATCACTAAGAGTCATTGTTTTGCGATGACTTTTTGACTTATAAGTGATATAGATTTTTAATTAATTATTAATCACTTATTAGAAATCATTGATTAGAAATTATTAATCAATTAGGGACGTTATTGTTGTGATGACTCTTGCTTCCCAAAAACACTTAGAATCATTAATGGTCATTGTTGTTATGATAACACTTTAATTCAAAGGCGATATATTTTTTAATTAGTCATTAATCATTTTTTAGAAATCATTAGTTTTTAATTAATCAATCTTTATTCAACTATTGACGATATTGTTATGACGACTCTTTTTTCTTGAAAATAATTACTGTCACCAAAACGATTAACGTAAATATGACGCCTCTTTAATTCGTAGATAATATATATATTAATCAATTTTCTTTCAAAAATAACCAACCAATCATTTCTTCTTAATTAATCAAGTATCCTCATCATTTTTATTAATCAATCATCATAGAGCATTTTTACTTTAATCAACATCATCAAAGCATTTTTAGTTTAATCAATACACAAATCGTTTATTTTAATTATTTTTATTTAATATATCAATTCTTAATTTTAAGAAAAATCTTACAATATACAATCATTTTCTACAAGAATTACGTAGCTTTAATTTTTTTATTATAATTAGAGATATGTATGCACACAAGACAAGTCAAAATTATAAATATTTTCATTTAATCCTCTGCTTATTTTTATCATTCTTTGTCATTTGTCATTTTTATTTTAAGGGGTAAAATAAATATTTTTTATGAGGTTATTTAATTTACATAATTAATTTTAAGGTAACCGTATTTATACGGATATATCAGAAGTATAGTAAGATTAAGTTCTTGTCCTTCCCTATGCATAATTAGACTTCTGAATCTGATCTCTTTTCAAAGACTAGTTTTCTTTCAAAAATGTTTTTTTCAATTATTTTCCTTTGAAATAAAAATTGGTGATGATTCTTAAAATATTTACAAATTTAGTTGCCTCTTGTCGGCTCCTTCTAGGTACATTGTGACCCTTACTTTAAATACTTAATTTAATAATTGACATATATTAAATTTGATGAGTTATGTTATAAATTAAATATACACTACTTTTTAAAAAGTTAATAATACATGCCAACAGTTGAATTGAGTGTCTAAGATAGGTAATGCCTACCAAGAATTTGTCTTGAATTAGATGGGTTCGTTACAATGTTTGAAATATTTACTGGGTATTTTACAAAAATCTCTAATAATAACTAAAATAAAATTGATGAATATTTTATTTTAATAAAAATGCAAAATAAATATATATATATATATATATATATATATTAGTGAAATATGTATGCATGTGTATGTATGATTTTGGGGTTTGACTAGGAGAGCTTTCAATTTCAATGTCACTTTGTTTGGTAGATGAGATGAGAAGGGAGTATCCTCGTTCCTCAATGGGCACATGGTTGTCATAACAATATATTCCTTTTTAGCGTAAAAAGCAAACAACGGGATCAAGATAGATAAAGCATCAAATGGCACGAGTTTGTGTTACTTTTCTTGCACCCTCTTTTCTTTCTTTTTTCCATTTGTTTTCATCTTTTGTTATGGGTCAATGGCGTTGACGTGAGACGACAGAAGGTGGTGTAAAACGACGCTGAAAGGAGCTTGCAACGCGTCTTTTTGAGCAACGAGAAAATAAAAAAAAAAAAAAATATCACAGAGGGTATAAGGATGAAAATTAATGAACGATTAAAAACAAAACGCTTTTTAGTACTTAAGCAAATGATTGCAATGTTTCGTCTACAATTGAGTCACTTAAATTCTATGGTAGTGAAAAATCATATAATTTGTTTAAAATATAAAATAAGATAAAGAAATTATAACTTGTGTATATACTTTCAATAATAGTATATCATATAACATAAATATTTATTTTATATATATATATATATATATATATATATATATATATATATATATATATAAGAAATGTATTTAATGAGAGTATTTTTAATTATAAGATATAAAAAAAATAAATTTTAATAATTAAATCATACATGTATAGTTAAAATTAAATATTATTTAAAAGTCACATGAATATATGTTTTAATTTTTATCTTACTCTTTTTACTTAATATGTTCTATATATATATATATATATATATATATATATATATATATATATATATATATATATATATATATTTGGGCCGATAATATACAAAAGTATGTAAGTTCAAGAGTAATCACAACATTTATATATATATATAAATGTTGTGATTACTCTTGAACTTACATACTTTAGTATATTATCTTCCCAAATAACTTGGAATTAACTCATGTCAAGTCAAATCACACGTACAAAATGTCATAAGATTTTCCAACAATTTATTTTAAATGATGTGTGGTATTTCTCTTATATATTACATATGTGAATTTTGTTAATCACATATGGCTTGCAATAAAAACGTGCTATATAAAGAAATATTTGAGTATTAGAATTTACAGAAGTTGTAAATTAAAAGAAGTCATTGATAAAGATATAAAAAAAAAAATACGCATGTAGCAATTCGAACCATATATCTATGTCGTGTAATTAATGCTGATTATGCTCAAAGTGCGATGATAATTCTTAAAAATAAATTGAGTTAGTTGAAATACTACATAACGAAAAATTGTTATAATTAAATTAAATATTTCATAAAAAAAAGATGATTTAGCAGATGGTACATTAGTAACAATATTATGTATAAATTAAATTAAATTAACAAAGGAAAAAACAATTTAGTTGTCAATTTAGCCAACAGGTACAATTAACCTAACAATAACGAATTCAAAACTTATAAATATCTATATATATATATATATTGGGTCCATTTTTATTATTGATGTACTTTCTACTACTATGTCAAATGACTGTTGGAAAGTGAACAAAAGATAATTTAGAATTTGAATGCTACTAGCAAATAACTAGTAGAAAAATAAAAGTGCTGCCATGTGTTTAGATGATTTTGCAACAAATATCTATTATAAATGGACCATACTACTCTATTTGAAGAGGACGATCATCTAGAAATCAACACACCATTTTATTCTCTTATATTTGTTGTCTTTGTTTGTAATATTGATTTTTAACGTTCCTATCTGTTATGAACAGCTATATTTCTGCATTTCCAAGTTATATATCAAGTTTTCATGTTTATGTTTATTGGTTTTCTTATTGCAATTGGCTCACTGTGAATCCCTTCATCAATATAAAATTTGCTCTCTCTAAAGTTTTTATTTTTTGTAACTCAGTTGAAGGCATAGTTTTAATCAGAACCTCATAAACCTAAAATTAAAAGTAAGTTTTTATTAGTCATTAAAGAATGAGTCAAGTGATAAGTGTACGAATTTGTAACTTAATAGTCGCAAGTTCAATTATTTCCTCGACCACTTATCTCTAGATAGTAGGTTATTTGTAAGTCCCCTATTCTTGAGCTCGAAAACTTGTCCTAACCCTCGACTAGGGCGCCCACTCAACCTAAATATGTTGTTACCAAAAAAAATAAATAAATTTTTATTTTGTCTCAATCGTATGGCAATGGTATGAAAAGTCTGGCAACAGTTAGCAATTTTTTGTCTACTTATTCTTGGTAGTATTAAAGAAATATTGAAGCAATTATAGAGCATATTGGAGTCTTTAGACTCTTTACTGTCATTTATTTGAAAATCATTTTTGAAATCAGTGCTAAGCGATTCTCTAGTTTAAGTCTTTGTTACATTAATTTTGAGTAAGTTATTCAATAAGAAAATACACTATTGCAATTGAGAGTTTCTTTGATTTTTCACTTACTCGTTAAAGCCTTTTGAGGCTGTTTGAAATTTAGCTGGTGTGCTAGTAAGTTTTTAAGTGTGTGAATGAGATATAGCAAAGCTTAGTGAAAATTAATTTCAGCTGGTGCTAAAGAAAAGATGTAAATTTGGCTGTGGAAGCTACTCAATTCAATTCTCTCACTACCTTGCTTTTTGTTTTTTTAACAAAAATTTAGGGTGACGCGAGGCTCTCTATATTTTAATGTGTGGACAAATCATTAACCTTAGTAAGGATTTACCATGATATTACAAATAGAATACTAACAAGAGATCCCTGAATTCATACCCAAGTCATATAATTGCCATGAACAAAAAAACAACTAAGTGAGCCAACCCCCAATTACACCCTACCTTGCTTGTTTGTGGCTTAAGTTTGCTGATATCTTATGTGTGAATGGTTTACTAGTTTTTCTGTTAAAAGATATTCTGTAGAAACTTTTATTGGACATTCACATAATGTAAATTCTCAAGTTGTCTTTACCATCAAATCGTTGTCACAATGATTTCATGATCCCGATCAGATTTCAAGTGAAATAATAATTGAAGGCATTTTTAAAATGGTTAGTAACGGTTATATTAAATGGATTCAACATCTTCAAGCTTCTCAGTGAATTTGTGAGGATAAAATACACTTGAATAATCATGGTAAAAGGATTTTTTTATTTTGGATGCAATATATAGGGGTTTTATTTATAATCTAGAAGGGAATGGGACAATAGGGTCTTTCTACTCAGAAAAGGAAAAAATTACATGGTCTCCAATCTTAGTGGAATTGAGACACATAAACTTATAAAACATGGAATCTAATGAGAGGGACGGTTACCATTGGGTTAGAGACCTTTGTGAAATAATAAATTACACTTTTTCTTTTTTTTATTTTTCTAGATTTGTCTAAATTTTGTATATTTACTACTATTTTTATTTTATAAATTATACTAATCTCGTTCATTTTTATAGGAAAGGGAAGGAGTATTTATATTTGATAAAAGTTTAAAAAAAATGTTTAATGAAGGTATAAAATACGAGGGGTTAATGTAAATTTTAAAACAAAAGAGAAAATAACCATAATCTTAAAAAAATTATGAGAAGTACATAATTTATTCTTTGTGTATGTTTGGTATGAGAGTAAAAATGAGAGTAAACTTTTATGAGATTAGTTTATCATATAAAACTTTATTCTTATTTTTATTTCCATAACAAATTAACCTCTAGTGTATGTTTGATATGAGAGTAAAAATAGACGTAAAATTTTCATCCATACTAAACATACCCTAAATATAAATGGCTAACTTAAAATAGGGGAAGGAGCTTAAACAGTCTTATAGTTATTGCAGGTAGAATGCTAAATTTGACGTTTGGATGTTTATTAGATTATGAAAGAACTTTAATATTGTCCACTGTTGGTTTGACAAGAAAAGCTTAAAATTTGATTTCTCAGTTGTTAATTAAAAAAATATATATATTTCTCAGTTAAAAAAGTTTTAAAAAAAAAGGTGACCCAATTAAACAGTTGTCTCTGCTTCGGGGCTTTGCCGACTCAAAATAAAACAGCAACAGCCATCTCTTGTACTCATTTTCTTCTTCCATTCCCCTTTTTCTCTCTTGTGAATCATCATATAGGAGAAGACCATCATCAATGATGCTTCTTGTAATTTCTCTATTTTTTTTTTGTTCATTGTCAAAGGTTTGGCTCATGAAATGACTAATGAAGTCGCAAGCATCATGACCCATATCTACCACATAACTAATTTAATGACTTTATTGAAATTTTCCTTTGTGTGATTTTCCATTATCTCTTCCCCACTTAAGAGGTTGAAAATTTAATAGTTACTACGGGAACAAAATTAATCTTTCTCTAATAATATTACATATATCTAAGGAACACATCCATGGATGATTTCATGTCCAAAGAGGCTCCCAAGCAGAGACCAAACTGTTGTCGTCTAAGAAGCAGCTCATGTCAACGTGAGGTTGGGGCTGAAGCATGTGCTGGTCCTGAGATTGACACATTTCCATGCAAATTAGCGCAACTAAATTGGCTTGTTGGCACTGCATGTTGACCACCTTAGCTTGTGCCATGATTTTAAATTGTGGTTTACAATTGGAATTGTAGCTATAATATTTTCGTTGCGAGAGTTTCTACAACCGTAACGCAATCGTAATTGCGACTTCATCAATTATATTTTTTCGTATTTGTTTATAATTTTTACAATCACAACGTAACCGTAACCGCGATCACACCCACAACTGCAATTTCAAACCATGACTTGTGCTTTAGCCAGCTGTGCTTGCAGCTCACTAACTTGCTTATGAAGTTGGCATATGGCACCTGCACAACCATACACTGGGTCTCTGATCCTGGCATTTGCTTCATAGACCATGCTGCTAACAGCATTTGCTCTCCGAGACTCTGGTAGTTCCTGAAAATTTAAAGCAGTTTTAATGTTAAACCATACAAAATTTGAGTGATTGGGAAAATTGGTGCTGTGCCAGTTTTGTGTTTCATGCCTCTTTGGCCCTGAATCGATAGACCCTGTGGGTTGATTACAAATGTGGGTGGTGGGGAATTTTGACCTGTGATTCCATATAATGGTCACACTACGGGGAGCACCCAAAAGAAAAGGAAAGAAAGATAAAACCAGGAGTGTGCATGTTTATTTGACTTGGCTATTCTTTAAAAAAAAAAAATTAGTGATTGCTAGAGTTGAAAGAAGAGAGAAATTATGCATAATTTTGATGTGTTAGGAAGTTAGAAAACAAACCATCATGCACATCAATTAGGTATGCCCCTTGCTAGCTTTTCCTTCTACTTTTGACCAAAACCCATGATTTTGCATCTCTCAAATGATCAAATTACTCAACTAATTTCTTTTGTCCTTTAACAAAAATGTCTTGCCCTGCAAGGTGAGCTGGTCTTGCAGCCAACCAAAAAAAAAATGAAAAGAAGAAAAAAAAACCAAGTGTTTGATGATGAATTAATGCAGAGAAATTGATGTTAACTGCAAGAACTTGATGATGTTGCTGGCGTCAAAGACTTTGTAGGCAATGGTGAACTTGAGAGGATCAGTGGGAGGGAGATAAAGAGCTAATACACACTTCTCAACACATCGGTAGCGGAGGATCTCGTAGGCAGTGCAGGGGTGACACCACTGGTGGAGGGACGGTAGTGGAGGAACAAAGGGAGAGGATTGAGATAGGGAAGGGAAAGGAGGGGGAGATTGGTGATAACAAAGGAAAATAATTCTTATCATTATCTTATCTTTATTTTATGAATAAGTTAAGATTAATATTATTATAAGAGTAGTTAATCTTATCATATTATCTTATTCTATCTTCTATTTATCTTTTGTAATTATCTTCATTATATGCTAAGGTATAGGCCAATTATTTATTTGAGCCTAATCACAAACTTTTACATGATATTAAAGCCGAAATGATTAATACCACACTCGACTCCAAAATAACAGCCTCACCCTAGCTCCACTTCCACCGCCATCATCTCAACCTCTACCTATTATCTTATATGGAGAGCACAAGTGGAGAGCATAGATAAAAAACTTGTTTAAGAGTCAAGATCTTTATGGATTTATTATTGAAGAAATATTCACGCTTATACCTAAGATTGCCTCACCCATGATGCACACGTGACTTGTAATGAGGCTTGATCAACCCAATACAAACTACTCTCATTGGCACATATCTAATTGACTAGTCATGCATGAATAACCAGTCATTTAATAGAAGAAAACTATCGCTTTGTCATAAATGTAAAGACCTCTAGTGAGGCATGAATAGTGGTTCAAGATGCCTTTGTTCACCTCTCAATAGAAATAGTGGCGTACTTCAAAAACAATTATCTACTTGACGCGGCTCTTCAAAACAATTAATGCATTTCATTTCCATTACTTCAAGAACAATGCAGGCTTAATGGAAAGCCAATTTATGTCCTTGTGGAGTTGCGTCAAGTAGATAATTGTTTTTGAGGTATGCCCAATAGCTAACAATTTGAGAAAATTTCGAAAGGGATGAGGAGAACCCAGCATACAGATGTACTCAGAAGATTCATAGCAAATTGTCATGAAATTTACAAGTCAACTTGAATCCACGTTTAAAAAACCTTTGACACCCCAGGTTTATTATACTAATATAAATGCAAATATATGAACAGAAAATTGCTGATTATGTTTATATATAGAGTTGAAATTGAATTGAAATTAAGTTCAAAATCAAACCAAATATTACTGCTGATGGACAAATTTAAAATGAAAAAGAAGCAGATCTAGCAATCTACCCGAAGCTATATAGGAATGATTGCTCTTAGACAAATACAAATTGCTCATAAACAGATCTGGGAGAATGAACAATTATTGAACAAAGCTAAAATTTCTTTGCAAAAATTTCAAAACGAAGCTAACCTTTGATTAGAAAGCAGACGAGCAGCAGTAGAGGTGTTGCAAGAGGCAACAACAATGGTGGTGTGCGGCGGAAAGAAGGCAGAGACGCAACAACACCTATCGGTGGAGGCAGAGACTGAAGAGGCAAACAATGAAAAGATCGGCGAAGGCAGAACCTATCGGCAACGGCGGAGGCAGCAACCTATCGGCAACGGCGGAGGTAGTGTAGAGAGTGTTGCGTAGATATGACTGTTATAGACTGTTATAGTTGGTAACCTAATACCTTACATGGTATCAGAGCCTTTTCTTTCTCACATGGAGGATCCCATGGCTTCCGCTTCTGTTTCTTTGAACCAGCAACAGCAGCGTTTTGTGCTGCAAACCTTTTCTAGTCCCGTCTCCTTTAAGCTAGATGAAAGCAACTTTCTCCCATGGAAGCAACGGGCATTGGCTACGATCAGAGGCTTCAAATTGCAAGGTTCATCAATGGAACACAGATTCCGTCAAAGTATGCCTCCAAAGAAGATGAGCAGAGGGGCGTTATTGATGAAGATGATGCGAATTGGTAACAGTAAGACCAACTCTTGCTCTCATGGCTTCTATCTTCGATGTCTGATTCTTAAACTTTAAGAATGGTTGGTTGCGAATTGTCTCATCAGGTGTGGCAGAAGCTTGAGGCATTCTTTGCATCACTATCTCGAGCCAAAATCAAGCAGCTAAAATCTCAGTTAAGGTCAATCAAAAAGAATTCCTCTTCGATCAGTGACTATCTTCTTCAAATAAAAAAGATAGTAGATATGCTTGCAGCAGTTGGATCACCAGTTGATACAGTTGATCATCTTGAAGCCATCTTTGATGGCTTATCAGAAGAATATGACAGCTTCATTGTCTCTGTAACCTCAAGATCAGACCCATATACCATAGCTGAAATTGAGGCCTTGCTAATGGCATAAGAAGAGAGGATTGAAAAGCACTACAAAGCAAAAAATGTTCTTCCGTTTCATCAAATTAATGTAGCTCACACTCAGCCTTCTCAGTACAAGAAAGGGCAACAGAGAGCATTCAATCCTCAATTCTTTGGCCCACGCACAAATGGGTCATTTCAAAACACAGGCAGAGGTAATTTTCCAAATTTCAGAACTGGGTACATGCCTAGAGGTAGAGGTCAAATTGGCAACGACTCCAGTGCCAAGTCTGTGGTAAGTCAGGACATGTTGCCTAGCAATGTTACCATCGGTTTGATCAAAGCTATCCAAGTCCATTTGCTAGTCCAAAGCAGTAGAATTCTAGTGTGCCACATTTTCAAAATAACTTGGCACCTATGTAGGCAATGTTAGCTGCACCAGAGACTCTGTTTGACCGCTCATGGTACCCAGATTTAGGGGCGTCTATTCACCTTACACCTGATTCCAATAATCTGGTAACAAAAGAGGCTTATGGAGGACAAGACAAAGTGCATCTAGGAAATGGTAAAGTTTTGAATATTCAACATATTGGGCATTCAACATTCCTTTGCCCTATTGCATCTTATCCTTTCACCTTACAAATTTTGTTACATTTTCCCTCCATTGCTAAAAACTTGTTAAAGTGTTTCTTAATTTGCAAAAGACAACAATGTATAGTTTGAATTTCACCCTGACTTTTGTTTGGTTAAATCTCATGTCACCAAGGAGATCCTTCTCCAAGGTAAACTTAAAAATGGCTTGTATGTCTTCGAGAACCTCAAACTCATACCAACACAGCCAAATCCACTCCCAACAGTCTCAAACTCTAGGGCTTTTACTGTATAGCAGCAGCAACAAATGTCTTTACCTGAGAAAGTTTTTCAGTTGTGGCACTTACGGTTAGGCCACCCTTCTAGCAAAGTTATAAAGACAGTGCTCAATACTTGTAATATTCAGATACCTATCAATAAAATTGATTCAATTTGTTCTGCTTATTGTCTTGGGAAATCCCACAAATTGCCCTTTTCTTTGTCTGAAACTGTATATTCACAGCCATTAGAATTAGTGTACTCTGATATATGGGGACCATCACCCCACGTCTTGAATGAAGGAGCTAGGTATTACGTCCATTTCATAGATGCATATTTCAATTCACTTGGATATACTTACTTAGTCATAAATCTCAAGCATTCCCAACTTTTGTTAAATTCAAAGCGATGGTAGAGCTTCAATTAGGAACCAACATGAAAACACTTTAGATTGATGGAGGAGGAGAGTATCGTGTGTTTACCAAATTTCTCACAGACCATGGCAATGTACATAGATTTAGCTGTCCACACATACATGAACAGAATGGTTTGTCAAAAAGAAAACATAGACACATTTCTGAAGTAGGCGTCACTTTGTTAGCTAACTCTTCCCTTCCTTTCAAGTTATGGAGAGAAGCATTTCTTACTGCAACATATCTAATAAATAGGCTTCCAACACCCACTCTAGGTAAACATAGTCCATTAGAGGTTCTTTTCAACCAAAAACCCAACCATCAATGGCTAAGGGTATTTGGTTGCTGCTGCTATCCCTATTTGAGGTCCTAAACCAACACAAGATGGATTTCAGATCAGACACTTACATATTCTTAGGATACAGTCCTATTCATAAAGGCTATAGGATCAGACACTTCATAAGCAAGCATGTTGTTTTTTGATGAAAACTATTTCCCTTTTACAGATCCTAATTCCAAATTATCACAGTCCTTATCTAACCAAAACATATGCACTTACTCCAATAGCCTACCTCCTACCATACCAATCCTCAATTTACCACATAACCAGCCAAATCAGAATGATCCTTCTGTTGGTGCTCAAATTGAACACATTACACCACAGCACTGCGTTTTGGATTCTAATAAGCCTACGTCAGTTGACAGATCGGGTTCTAGTTTTACTACTCAGCAACGTAAAGCATAAACTGTTGTAGAAATTCACATGCCTTCTGCGGCAGCAACTTAGCAACAAAACTAGAACACTCATGCTATGGTGACTCGGGCAAAAGTAGGCATTTTCAAGCCAAAGGTGTACATGACCACTCGAGAACCTCAGATAGTAGCACTGGCACTACGACAACCTGAGTGGAAACAAGCAATGCAGCTTGAATATGAAGCCTTATTGAAAGAAGTTGGGGAAAAGATCAGGAAAGAATGGGAGGGTCTACTGAAATAGCAAGGTTCTGAAAATAAGACTAATCATTAAATTGGTGAAGGAACTGATTTATGGTTTAATGATTCAATCGGGATTGAACCGTCGAATCGGTGTATAATTAAATATGTATTTATATTTAAAAAATTTAATATTGATACTAATTAAAAACTATATACATATTTTTTTGCATAATACATTAATTATATACACTAAAATTTGTGTGCGTATATGTGTGTGTGTGAATGAGGTTTTTAATATCAATATGAAGTTATTTTTAATATAAAGTGATATTTTTTAATTTTAATTTTTTGATGATGACAAGTATATACTAAATATATGATAATGCATTAAATAAGTCAAAAGGTTCGTTTGGTTTTCATAACTATGCAAAATAATAACATTTGTTTTTTTAAAAATAGAAATAGCAACATTTAATAGATAAATGTTGTAAAATTAATTTTATTATAATTTTTAGCAACATTTTTGATAGATGTTGTTAATAAAGTATTGCTAAATAGCATATATCTAGTAGTGGGTGTAAACACCAAATTATGTGCAACCTTTTTTAGTTTATTTTATCTTTAGTGACGTATTCAAAAATAAATGTTCTAATTTCATCTTACCAATTAATTGAATAAAAGATAATTTAAAAAATATTATTCTATTTTTTTTAGGATAATAGTAATTAATAAAATAATAAATAGATAAAGCCCAATTCAAACAAAAGATCCTAATAAGATGAGAGTTGATTAAGAAGAGGTGATTTTGAGAGAAGAGGTTGAATTGTTAGAAAAGATTAAGCTCTATCGAATAGTTAGGAATCTAGTCTATTTAAAAGAGATAAATCGAGAGGCTAAGGAGAGGGAATAGAGTCAGAAAACAAAGAGAAAAAGAGAGAAAGTATGTTTTTTTTTGTTTGCTTGAAGCCACAAATTGGAAGGTAAATTCTGAATATTTTTCTCAAGTTTGTCTCTACGATTATGATTCGATTCTAATTCTTTTCATGCAGTCAATATCTCGTGGTCCCATGAGTGCACTACAACAATTTTCATAAGCTTCCTCTATATTCCGTAGACGTTTCACACTCAGCCATACACGCATGTCTCGCTCCATCACCAAACCTCCATGTTTCTAGCCTTCTAAAACAGATAAAAAATCCAAATAAACAGCCTTTCACAACCCCTAACCAGATCCCATCGTCTCAACCTCACTTTCATGCTTACTAACATCAAGCCACGTCTGCATCTGCATCTCCAAGTTACAACCAAACGACCTTATGTCATAACCCCAAACTCGTGGGGCACCCACGTAGCCACATCCACACCACCATTCGTTTGCACTAATTACCCACACACTTGCACCTAATCACTTCATCCACGGCAGTGCAGGCACTTGCACCAACACACTCTCGTTTTTATTTGGATAAAGTATAATTTACATCCTTAAAGCTTACCCCAATATCAAATTATTTCATGAAGTTTTCTTTATCTTATTAAATCTTTGTAAACTTTAGTCTAATTTAAAAACTTTAGTTTTTCTGTTAAATTAAACAAAAGTCAACATGTAGTTTTAAGTTATATCAAACTTTAAGGGGTTTACTGAGATAAAAAAAATTGAGGGAGTAATTTGATACAGGGATAAACTTCAGTGGTGTAAATTGTATTTTATCCCATAAAATTTTCTAACTAATTCATTAAGTGGTGTACACTTAGGTCACATAGTATGCACGTGAAGGTGACATCCGTTTCATTTAACTGTAAAATTAACGTTTGTAAATCAAAATAAGGGAGTTTAATGGGTTAAAAAAACTTAAGGAGAATAATTTAATATCGGGATAAACTTTAAGGGTGTAAATTATATTTTATCCTTTTTATTTTTTTATATAATCACATGTATGTCCCTCACTTCCGCACAGTCGCACACATGCACTTCATTCGCATCCATCTAATCACAATCACTTGCATCTAATAATTCTTCAATATTTCTAGTGATCAAAAACCCATGCAATAGCCTTATCATAATTGATTTACTGTTATTTGTTATGTGCTGTTTAGTTCTTATCTTTATATTTGAGTTTTGTTTTATGTATTACTTAATTCTAACCATCATATTTAGATTTTTTTTGGGGCTAATTTAAATGTGCATATTCCCATTATTTTTAGAATATAATTTTTATTAGTTATTGGGCCTATTTTGTTTGGATTAATTTTGAGTAGGATCATTAGGCTTTTCTATTTATTTATTTAATATTCATTGTATTATCATTAATAGTTAAAATTAATAATAGGTTAAGATTCTGACGACGGAATAATCAAAATTAGTAAGTAGTAGCGATGATATTTTAATATTCCTGAGATGAGGAAAATCTCTTTTGTTTTGCCAAAAGCACTAATGACACTTTAGATGATTTTTAATAAAGTTTCAATTTAATTATTAATTTTATTTTAATCATTTTTATCACGAACCTATCATATTAAACATCATTAGAATTTTATTATCATTAATTTTATTTTGATTATTCTTATCATTATGATTTAATTTGGATAATTATTGGGCCTATTTTATTTGGGTTGATTTAAATTAGGATTATTTGGCTTTTCTTTTATCTTAAATGACATGTTGCATTATCATTAATAATTAAAATTAATAATGGATTAAGATTCCGACGATAGAATAATTAAAATTAACAAGTGGCAGCGGCGACATTTTGATATTCATGAGGTGAGGAGAATCTCATTTGTTTTGCCAAAATCGCTGGCGGGACTTTAGATGATTTTCAATAAAGTCTCAATTAAATTATTAACTTTATTTTAAGACTAAACCCTTAATTTGATCTTCTAAAGATTGTGTTGACATCACTTTGATCCTCCAAAGAATATTGACATCAATTTAGTCCTTAAATCATGGAAGGTGACAATATTTTTAGTCTTTTAAAAAAATTGATATTAATTTAGTGCCTCAATAATTTAGTTCCTCAATTATAGAAATTTTATCAATTTATTCCTTATTCGTATACAGTTAGACGATTTTGATGTAACCTTATTTGATTCAAGGACTAAATCGATTGCGATATTTTTAAAAAATCAAAATAGTCGACACAATCTTTAGAGGACCGTATTGAGAGTTTACTCTTATTTTAATGATCTCAGGTATCATATTAGTCATTGCGCACGTTTCATTAATAATAATGTTTTAAGTTAACTTTTAAAATTGAAAATCATCCTCAAAATAATAATAATAATAATAATAATAATAGTAATAATAACAATAATAATAATAATAATAATAATAATAAGAAATGAGAATAAATTAAATAATCCCAACTTTGTGATAGTAGTGGATTTAGATTTAATTTTAAAAATAAACATTTTTGCGAAACTAATTAAAAATAAATCTTTTTGTGAAATTAATTAAAATAAACCTTTTGTGAAAATAATTAAATAAACCTTTTGTGAAATAAGCTAATAATAAACCTTTTTAAAATTAATTCAAATTAATAATTAATTTTGTGAAAACAATTCTTAAAAATAAATCTTTTGTGAAAATTCACTTAAAAACATTTTAAAATTCCATTTTGTTTTGAAAACTTCTTTCATATGTTCATTTTTGATGTTCATTTTTGAATTCATTCGCTTTAATTAACTTAATATTATTTTTTACTGCTAAAGAATTTATGAATTCACCACTGTTATGTTCTATATTGCGGGTTTACTATTTATTACTTACAATAATAACTAATTGGCCACCCATTTCCTTAGTCATTTATCACTTTAGATAATATACATGAGAAATTGGGACATATAAAAACAAAAACATAAAAAATATTTTTGAATAATAATTAACTAACATAATTCATTTAGTAGATAACTTTAAATTAAATAGGTAATTTTTTTTAGAACAATCAGTGTAAGATGTTAACACTTTCTCTCTACTCGTAAATCAACCTTCAAACTTGAATTCTGAAATATAAACTATCTTTTTAGGTGTCTAATTGCATCATTCCATTTTTAAATTGAAAAAAGAACGGTGTGGGGCGATGACTCCATTTTTTTGCTGTTTATTTGGCAATTGAACCTTTGTATATTTCATAAATTTTCATTTTTCTCTTTCTTTCACGTAAAAAAAGTATCGCCGCTTCCGTGTCGCTCCTATCAAAAGGGACGTATGTGACAGTGGGTGTCATGTTTCATCTTTTTGGCATTTTATTTAGTTCTAATGTTGTTTATCAAACAAATTTAAATAAACTCCTAGAAATCAACCCTTGTCCTCATGCCTTAAAAAAAAATAAATCAAAATGATTTATTATAATTTTTTTTTTAGATTCTAAAAATGCATTGAAGAATTTTCCACGAGACGGACGATCTAACTTTTATAGGCATGAATTTATTTTGATCCTGGCCATTGGAAACCAATTGGTCTTCAAACTTGGAACAAAAAAAAAAACCAAAAGCTTCCCAAAGTCTCAAAAAAAAAAATGTATAAAGCCTTTGAACTCATATTTTAAAACATACTGCATGACGATTGCCAACTGATAATTAATGAATTATTTTGGTTTTATCTCTCTCTTT